>JARJDZ010000679.1:0-40860 GCA_030264555.1 Aleochara sp. GC000083
AAATCAACCTTCTAGCTGCTGGAAGCGCCCCAGGAGAAACCTTCTGGTGGATGGACAAAGAGAGTCCATTCCGACGAGCTGCCGAAAACTACCATGGGTCAGAGTCTTCAGTCCAGACCTCCCTCGCTGGTAACCCCTTCCTGAGTGGTCGTGTCCACGTCTCCGACGTGCCAACCCGCAAGGAAGAAGGTCCTGAGAAGCTCGACCTTTCCAGCAACCCGTTCTTCAACGGCGGCATCGCTGGAGGCATCCATGCTGGTAAGTACCCTTTTTCTTCTTTTTCTGCAAGCTGATCCTTCGGGGTTAACGCCGGCTGACTACTAACCACGATGGGCGCACCACCTGGGCCAACGTGTTGTTCTGTTTGCCGGGCTGCTGTCGCGTGCAGGCAACGGTGAACTGCTCAGCTCGAAGGACGCGGGCGGCTTCTTGGGCGTCCAGCCGAAGATGACCTTCGGCGCACGTCCTCGCGACCACGCCGGCCATCTTGACGGGCAGTCATTTAGTAATAACGCATTGCCAACAGGCGAGCCGAAGACCGAATGCAAGGGCGACGGTTACATCTGCGTGCGGAAGAGCGAGTGTCTCAATGGGTTCATCAACAACGACGGATTCGGATTGATTCAGACACGTCTGCAGGTTCGTTGCTAGATTAGTGCTTGCATAACCCCATTGCTGATGACGTGGCAGGTATCTATGATGATGGAATTGATGGAATTGAAAGTTCTCATCTTCGAGCAAATGGGTAATAAATCACCAGATTGCATTGATTTATGTAAACCATCAAGTTCGCTTGGTGCAAAAAGCTTATCTAACTCGAAAAAGATATCCATCTTGTTTCAACACCTCGTAATTGGGAGTTAACTAAAAGTTTAACGGTCAAATGCGAACATAATTCACAAATGACATCGAGTTAACCTCAAAGACGTAATTTACGTCGCCATTAATCAATGCGAGGTGTCCGAGCAAATGTAAAAAAGAAATCCGGAGAGGTCTTCCTGCCAAATTGCTTGGGCGACCTTCGGGGTCATTTCTCTCCTTTTGCGCCGCTCTTCTTCATCGCATTAATTTATGTAATTTCGAGTGTTTTCTACATTTATATTTTAATTCTGCGAGGCGTCGTTTATTTTTTGAAAAAATGATGTGTGTGTATGCTGCCTCGACCTTTTCTCTTTCGCGTGCGCAACGAGCTGAATATCATCTTCATCAAGCAGCGAGAAGAGTGGAAAAAAATCGGATGGTGGGAAACGTCCTTGCTGATTCAGCACGAATTTATTAGCGATTACCACGTCCACATTGGACTCGTCGTCGAAAATCCGTGTTAGGAGCGCTATGCGATGATATTTTGTAACTCATTTTTTCTTCGCATTGTTGCATAATCTTCTCTGCAGAAAAAATCTCATTTTGGGTCCGATGATGGATTGGCAGCAATAATCGTAGTCAAAAATGAAGCTTTGCAGAAGCGAAATGAAACAACTTTCACTCGCTGACCATAAACAATCGAACCACTCTTTTGTTGATCTAATCGGATCCGAAGAGATAGACTTATCAATTCGAAAGCGCTCACCTAATCGACCCATTACCATAGCGAACAAAAAACACCAAAGATGTTCGAAATGTCACTGGAATTACTTCTTTTTTTTTCAGTTCGTCACATCTTTATTTATAATCCCTAATTAATTATTCATATCCTGGTGATTTATTTCGAGGGGTCTAATGATGATTTATTTGTGTCCCAAAAAGTGAAATTTTCAACTAGTTATTTCAATCTCAAAGATATGCTAAGAGGTGTTTAGTATAAACAATTAATAAATATTTATTAGTTGATTGTTGGCTGCATCGTTGGTGATGACATCATCAAGCACATGAAGTGTGTGGTTATTTTTGGTCCTCAATTGCAAAACAATGAACTTTCAATTTCATCAGTCTATAAATAAACAACTGGAGCAATTAATCATAACAAATACTGGTCTATATTTGAATTTCAATTTGAAATGCAATTTGCATAATTTTTTGATGGCCATGATGCAAGAAGTCGTGCGCATACGCACAAATCAATTTCTTCGCGCCCACGAACGTCCTTGACATTGTTTCAACTTTCATTTTTACATCGACTCTGTGTGCAGGTATCCTTCTGCAATCCGAAGACGGAGACGTGCTGCAGGTACAAGGAGCACGACATCGTGACCGGTGGTAAATCCTCGGTGCACAAGCTGACCGATCCCACACTCCTCGTCGAACCGAAGCTGTCGGTGACGAACCTGGGTGAGACTGGAGCTGACATCAATCGGTTGGGTGGAAGCAGCACGACGAAACCCACAAGAGATGCACCCTTCTCTGGTAGTACCATCGACTACAGCAATACTCACTTCAACGATGATGTCCGCTTCGCGTCCACGATCCGTGGACCAGCATATCTGCCCCCTGTGGATACACACAACATCCCTAGCACGCAACCACCACCCATCGATATCCCACACTGCTCGCCGCCTCAGCAACTCGTCAATGGGCAGTGTCAATGCCCCTTCGGGACCTATCTTGCAAACGGGCAATGCGTCTCGCGACCAACGCCACCGCCCCAGGTGCGATGCAACTTCAACGAGCAGTTGGTCAATGGTCGTTGTGTGCCCAAACCTACACCACCTCCAATCAGCTGTCCTCCGAACACCTATCTGGCGAATGGTAACTGTGTGCCAAGACCAACTCCACCACCAGTCACGCCGCCACCACTGAGGTGTGGATTCAATGAGCAGATTGTCAATGGGGTTTGTGTGCCTAAGCCGACTCCGCCGCCACCAACGCCACCTCCAGTGAGGTGCAACTATAACGAGCAGTTGGTTAATGGTCGGTGTGTACCTAAACCTACACCACCTCCACCACCAGTGACCAAGCCGACATATTTGCCTCCAATCACATGTGGTCCGAATCAGTATCTGCAGAATGGTCAGTGTGTTACTAAGGCTACTCCGCCACCTCCACCGGTTTCGTGTGGGTTCAATGAGCAGTTGGTTAATGGTAGATGCGTCCCACGATCAACACCACCTCCACAACCGCAGTGTGGGTTCAACGAGCAGTTGGTTAATGGTCGTTGTGTACCAAGACCAACTCCACCACCTCAACCACAATGTGGTTTCAATGAGCAACTGATCAATGGTCGATGTGTACCAAGACCAACTCCACCACCTCAACCACAATGTGGTTTTAATGAGCAATTGGTTAATGGTCGATGTGTCCCACGTCCAACTCCACCACCTCAACCACAATGTGGTTTCAATGAACAACTCGTGAATGGTCGTTGTGTACCAAGACCAACACCACCACCACCACCACCAAAATGTGGCTTCAACGAGCAACTGATCAATGGTCGCTGTGTCCCGAAACCAACACCTCCACCAAGACCCGAATGCAACTACAACGAGCAATTCATCAATGGTCGTTGTATCCCGAAAACCACTCCTCCGCCATCTTGTCCTCCAGGTCAGCAATTCGTGGGTGGACGTTGTGTCCCACGGGCGACTCCTCCACCACCAATTGTCACCAAACCCACCTATCTTCCACCTGCAATCACCTGCGGCCCGAATCAGTATCTGCAAAATGGGCAATGCGTTACTAAGGCAACACCACCTCCTCCGCCAGTATCTTGTGGCTTCAACGAGCAACTCATCAATGGTCGCTGTGTCCCACGGCCAACTCCACCACCTCAACCAAAGTGTGGATACAACGAACAGCTGGTTAATGGTCGTTGTGTACCAAGACCCACACCACCACCTCAACCACAATGTGGTTTCAATGAACAACTCATCAATGGTCGCTGTGTACCACGACCAACTCCACCACCTCAACCCCAATGTGGATACAACGAACAACTGATCAATGGTCGCTGTGTACCGAAACCAACACCACCACCTCAACCTCAATGTGGTTTCAATGAGCAGTTGGTTAATGGACGTTGTGTCCCACGACCAACCCCACCACCTCAGCCACAATGTGGTTTCAATGAACAGCTGATTAATGGTCGCTGTGTACCGAAACCAACTCCACCACCTCAACCACAATGTGGTTTCAATGAGCAATTAGTAAACGGACGTTGTGTACCACGACCAACCCCACCACCTCAGCCACAATGTGGTTTCAATGAGCAATTGGTTAATGGACGTTGTGTCCCACGACCCACACCACCACCACCGCCACCTCGATGCGGCTACAATGAGCAACTCATCAATGGTCGCTGTGTCCCTAAGCCAACACCACCACCACATGTGCCGGATGAATCTCGCCACCCATGCTCAGGAAATCAGGTATTCCAAAATGGCGCCTGCGTCTCGTGCGGCATCAACGAATTCCTGCAGAATGGTCGCTGCGTGCCACGTGCCACACCGCCACCACCAACCACACCCAGCCAGTACCTGCCACCAGTGACGTGCCGCTTCAACGAGATCCTCCAGAACGGACGTTGTGTGCCCAAGTCGACGCCGCCACCGCCGCCTATTTGTACAGGTAATACGATTTTCGAAAACGGACGCTGCGTACCAAAGGTAACACCAGCACCAGTACCCACTTGCACTGGCAACACGCACCTACAGAATGGTAGATGTGTACCAAAGCCAACACCACCACCAATACAGATCACTTGCACTGCTAACACCTTCTTGCAAAACGGCAAATGTGTGCCGCGCACTACACCTCCACCACAAGTCATTTGCTCGCCGAATCAAATTCTGCAAAACGGAGTTTGCGTTCCAAAACCAACCATCTCATGCGCACATAACGAGATCCTTCAGGGTGGTCGCTGTGTCCCGCGACCTACGCCACCTCCTCAAGTCCGATGCTCCTACGACGAGGTCCTTCAGAATGGTAGATGCGTTCCTAAGCCCACTCCCGTTCCACGGCCACAATGTGGTTTCAATGAGCAGCTCGTCAATGGTCGCTGTGTCCCGAAAGCCACTCCTCCACCAGTGAGACCACAAATTTCCTGCTCGATTAACGAAATCTTCCAGAATGGTCAATGTGTCCCGAAACCCACACCTGCACCACGACCCCAATGTGGTTTCAATGAACAGTTGGTGAATGGTCGTTGTGTGCCTAAAACCACACCACCTCCAACTCCAACTTGTTCAGGAAATCAGATTCTGCAAAATGGTCGTTGTGTCCCTAGACCTACCCCACCTCCACAGATCACTTGTGGGTTCAATGAGGTCCTGCAGAATGGACGATGTGTTCCTAAACCGACCCCAGCTCCAAGACCACAATGTGGGTTCAATGAACAACTGGTCAATGGTCGATGTGTCCCTAAATCAACACCACCTCCAACTTGTTCCGGAAACCAAATTCTGCAAAATGGTCGTTGTGTCCCTAGACCTACCCCACCTCCGCAGATCACTTGTGGCTTCAATGAGGTCCTGCAGAATGGACGATGTGTTCCTAAACCCACTCCAGCTCCGAGACCACAATGTGGGTTCAATGAGCAGTTGGTGAATGGTCGTTGTGTACCTAAATCCACACCTCCACCTCCAGTCACGTGTTCAGGTAATCAGATCCTTCAAAATGGTCGCTGTGTCCCTCGTCCTACACCACCACCTCAGATCAGTTGTGGATTCAATGAAATTCTTCAGAATGGACGATGTGTCCCTAAGCCAACTCCAGCTCCAAGACCACAATGTGGTTTCAATGAGCAACTGATCAATGGTCGTTGTGTTCCCAAGTCTACCCCACCTCCAACCATCACCTGTTCTGGAAATCAAATTCTGCAGAATGGTCGCTGTGTCCCAAGACCTACCCCACCTCCTCAGATCACTTGTGGGTTCAATGAGGTTCTTCAAAATGGACGATGTGTCCCCAAACCAACACCCGCCCCAAGACCTCAATGTGGTTTCAATGAACAACTGGTCAATGGCCGATGTGTTCCTAGATCCACACCACCTCCAACTGTTTCTTGCTCCGGAAACCAAATACTTCAGAATGGTCGCTGTGTTCCTAGACCGACACCTCCAACTAAAGTCACTGGATACTCATACCCTACACCAGAAATTCCTTTCCCAACAACTCCCAGCATTAAGGTCACATGTGGATTCAATGAGGTCCTGCAAAATGGCCGATGTGTTCCTAAAGCAACGCCTGCTCCAAGACCTCAATGTGGGTTCAATGAACAACTAGTTAATGGTCGTTGTGTTCCAAAGTCCACACCACCTCCAACTGTCACATGTTCCGGTAACCAAATACTTCAGAATGGTCGCTGTGTACCAAGACCCACTCCGCCACCTCAAGTCACTTGTGGCTTCAACGAAGTCCTTCAGAATGGTAGATGTGTCCCGAAACCAACACCAGCCCCAAGACCCCAATGTGGTTTCAATGAGCAATTCGTCAATGGTCGATGTGTTCCTAAGACTACACCACCACCTCAAGTCACTTGTGGCTTCAATGAAGTCCTTCAAAATGGTAGATGCGTTCCAAAACCAACACCAGCCCCAAGACCTCAATGTGGTTTCAATGAGCAACTCATTAATGGTCGCTGTGTTCCTAAGAGTACCCCACCTCCTCCTACACCACCACCTCAAGTCACTTGTGGCTTCAATGAAGTCCTTCAGAATGGTAGATGTGTCCCGAAACCAACACCTGCACCAAGACCCCAATGTGGGTTCAATGAACAACTGGTCAATGGTCGCTGTGTCCCTAAATCCACCCCACCTCCAACAGTAACCTGTTCCGGTAATCAAATCCTACAAAATGGCCGCTGTGTCCCAAGACCTACTCCACCACCTCAAATCACATGTGGCTTCAATGAAGTCCTTCAAAATGGCCGTTGTGTCCCGAAAGCCACTCCACCCCCAAGACCTCAATGTGGTTTCAATGAACAGCTAGTTAATGGTCGATGTGTCCCTAAGTCAACCCCACCACCACCCACACCTCCACCTCAAGTAACCTGTGGTTACAATGAAGTCCTTCAAAACGGTCGCTGCGTTCCAAAACCTACCCCTGCCCCACGACCCCAATGTGGGTTCAATGAACAACTGGTCAATGGTCGTTGTGTACCAAAATCCACACCACCTCCAACAGTATCTTGTTCCGGAAACCAAATACTTCAGAATGGTCGCTGCGTACCAAGACCCACACCACCACCCCAAATCACCTGCGCCTTCAATGAAGTCCTGCAAAATGGACGTTGTGTCCCCAAACCTCCAGTGTGCACCGGAAATTCCTACCTTGTAAACGGCCAATGTGTGGAACGACCAACCCAACCACCTCAAGTCACCTGCACGGGTAACACCTACCTGGTGAATGGCCGTTGCGTCCCAAGGACCACTCCACCACCCAAACCTGTATGCACCGGAAATACCATCCTGCAGAACGGTGTATGCGTCCCACGTCCAACACCACCACCTCAAGTCACCTGCACCGGAAACACCTACTTCCAAAACGGACGCTGCGTCCCGAAAGCCACCCCACCGCCTCCAACCAAGGTCACCGGCTACTCGTACCCAACCCCGAAGCAACCCTTCGAAACACCCACCACACCTCGTCCCACCCGACCCCCAGCGCAGATCACATGCAGACCTGGCACTCAATTCATCAACGGTCAATGCTTACCACGATCCACACAATCACCATTCGCACCGTCATCGTCTGGCACCGTCAATAACCAGTACCAGACGAGACCTACGACCGCGCCTCTTCTTTGTACAGGTAATACCTATCTCCAAAACGGTGTGTGCGTTCCAAAACCAACGTCGCCGCCTCCCGTCACCACCGGGGGCTACTCATATCCCAAGCCGACACCGACCTTCTCTTATCCAGCCGAGACCGTCGGAGATTCCAGCCAGATCGACAACATTTACATCGATCGTAAGCCCACCACCACCACCACAACCACCGAACGCCCCGATAACATCCCCTCCAGCAACGATAACATTCAGTCGATCATTACACCAACCAGAAACACTCCTGGTGGTCCACCCGTCCTACCCGGCTGTGCGGCCGCATTGAAATGCGTGCAAGAGATCTACTGCACCGCCGAAGGCTTTGTCTCTCCCGTGCCGGTCGTCTTCACCAAGGAGCAGGAATTGTCGCGCGTCCCACTCACCGTAAGTCGCCCACACCTTCTCCCCCTCAAGAAACCATCAACTAACCCCTTTTTTGTAGGACTGCGCCGATCAAGAAGCTGGCATCGTTGGTAAATGCTGCCGGGACCCAGACTACAAGGACCCATGGCCATCCGCGAACTTGGTCAATGGCATCGACAACGGACAATACCGGGAGGACCCCAATTTGGGCCAGTACCAACCTGAAATCCGCAACAACAGATTGACTCGTTCTAACCAGGAGTCTGCACTTGGGGAGCCCCACGTTCAACAACCACAATGTGGAAAACGACATCATGTAGGTCATCAAGTACCATATATCCTATTTGATAATCATCAATGAACTTCTAGAATGCCCAACCACGTGGTCCCGGACCTTTGGACGCCCACTTCGCTGAAATCCCATGGCAAGCAATGATTTTGCGTGATTCCAACCGTAGTTTACTTTGTGGTGGTGCCATCATCCGGAAGAACGCTGTTCTAACATCCGCCCATTGCGTTGATGGGTATACCTTCAAATATTACCATTACCAGACAGTTAATTGACGTATTTTTTCTTCCGGTGTAGACTGCAAGCCAACGATGTGCTCATCAAGGGTGGCGAATGGAAGTTGGGCATCGATGAAGAACCTCTACCATTCCAGATCGTCAAGGTCAAGCAAATTGTGATGCATCCTCACTACAATGCTGAAAACCTGCACAACGATGTTGCTGTTCTCTTGCTCGAGGAGAAACTCCGCTTTACGAAGAACATTGACAGTATTTGCCTTCCAGCACCTGGGGAGCAACCAGTAGGCAAATGCATCGTAACCGGATGGGGCAAGAAGGTCCTCCAGAGTAAGTCCCCCCATTTTAGATCAAATTTCCAGTAATCATTGCGTGTTCTTAGTTCATTTGAAGGACGCTATCATGCGTACAGTCGATGTGGATGTCGTCCCGCAGGAGGAATGCTCCAACCATTTGGACGCGTACTTCCCCGGTTTATCCAGTCGTCTTGGACCGGGAAGCTTCTGCGCCAAGTCACGTGCTGACCAGTGCAAGGTTCGACCAATCAGACTTCTCTATTAGTAGGCAACTTATAATGCAATGGTTTTTTCAGGTTGATCACGGTTCGGCTCTTGCGTGCAGCGTTGACAACCAGCATTACACGCTGCATGGCGTCTTCAGTTGGGACACCAGCTGCAAGGACGAGAACCAATTGGGCGCTTACGTGCAACCGGATGTTGAATGGATTCACTCCGTGCTGACGACGACGAAGAATCGTCAGTACTAAAGGCGCTAAAGGCGGAAGCCTCACTCAAATTGCTGTCGTGTCAGCGCTCTTCATTAAGTTACGTAATTGTACATAATTAATAATTAATTAACGCAATTCTTTCAATGCATACTTCTTCGGTCTTCTTTCCCAACTGCCATAATTGATGAAAGATGCTTCGTCATGCTTGCACATAGAAACCAACAATTGGATACGAACTGTGGGATAAGAAGTGATTGTCCCATTGGAAAAATACTCTTTTATGATTTTAGTAGATATCTACCTTAAAATACTATTGTAAAATATGATGCTGCTATCGATGGTGATTTAAGAAAAGTATTGTACTGCCTGAGAAACTTTGCCAAATGATGCACTTTTGCAGACATCTTGGTGACGTTTCTGAAGCTGTACGACACCCCCGTAAGTATTTCTAATTGTATTCTGTATCAATGAATTACATAAAATAATTTCAAACGCAATTGTGAACAATTAGCTCTACTTATAGTTATGTATACATTTACCGAATGTAAGCAATATTATTCTGTATCTGTTGTCAAATATTTTTTAATAAAAAACACATACCAATTACAATTAGTTTTATTTCTCAACAAAATGCATACATGCATACAAACAATAGTAGATTATATTGTAGATTCTATTAAGTGTAAAAAAAGCAAAACAATAAATGCGTGTTTTTAGTGAGTAAAATTGAATATCATTCACTTGTTAAATAAATGACGTACATTTTTCTACAAGTGGGAGAAATGAATACCTTTAATTTTACTAGTGAGAGAAATGAATCTCATCTCACAAAATAAAATGCTCGGTATTCTCGAGTAAGATAAAATATCTTTGAACCAATTAATGTTACACTTTTGGAGGCTAATTCTTGACATCAAAAAGCTTCGTATAAAAATCGTAATGCTTCAAGTTTTTGACTAAATGATGAAGCGTAAATACAGAAATGCGAGCCTTCACCTTCGTGTCTTCGACTGTCATCCAGTCCGATTCAGAGATCCAACGGTTTATCCAGCGTGGTTCTGTAAATACATGATGCAAGAAATCCGATTCCGAATAGAATATAACTTCCTGTAAGCCAGCATGTACGGCAATATCAGCCGCCATTATTGCTCCCCAAATATCATGGTTCAACCAAACAAAGTCGGTTGAGAAATTCCTAAACAACATAAATTTTTGCATCAGTATTTATGAAACATTTTGAATTTAAATTATCATCTTTCAACAGTGCACAAAATGAATAATGATTCATAACTATGCGATAACGAAAGTGTTAAGAGACTAGTGGTTTGCTTGAAATACGTACAAATGAGGATTGTTCTGGAATATTATCCTCAATTTTTTAAATTCCCTGTAAATGAAAACTTTATCAAATGGAATGTTTTTTGGCGATGTTCCTAAATTCAAAAAAAAAACAAGGTATAATATTTCATATTTTTAATCCACTAAATAAAACTTACTTTCAATAGGCAATTCCATCTGCGGAGGCTTTTCTGCTTCGCAAACAGTAAATTTCGTAAACAATTCCTTCTCGGCGAAGAGTAAAGGCTGTTGCATTTTCTCGGGCCACTCATTACCAACGCTAACAAATTCTTCTATATATATTTCATTTTGTGTCCTTGCACGCGTATCTAACAGATATAAGACTCCCAGTCCTAGGGCGGAGCCAGTTTCAGGCGGAAACTTGCAACTTAATCAAGGAAAATGGTTAATTAATTAACATATATTCAATCAAAGAGTGCTTACCTTCTACCCCTAATTTTATTTGCTTTGAAATTTACGATACCATTACTTTCACTCACTGATATCACCAATGGTTTGCCGCCATTATTCGCTGCAGTTGCATCCATTTTCACTGATTGTTGCCTTCCTAATGCGCAGTTTTTCCAATTACTCATAATTTAGATTTGCATAAATTGGAATCAGTTAGTGACACCTATTAATAATCTTACAAAGCTATACATACATTTTGGGACATTAGCTGACATCTGTTGAGCTACATCTGAAACAATTCTGACCGGGAGTAAAGAAGAACTTTACTCCCTCTAGGGTTTACACGTGGATGGACTGATGAATTTGTGGGCGATCCAAGGCACGGCACGATAGGAATGTCGTAGGTTCATGAACGCCGACAATGTAGAAATGTTTGCCACATTCCATTCATGCTGTCTCCTTGATGGGAACCACCATCTCGACGTAAATGCAATGATGTCACCACGGAACAAAAATAAATATGTATTGAGGAAACGGCTGGGTAAATTCGAAAGTGACATCATCAAGGTTCAACAGCGGCAAAGCAGACGCACAAACGAAATTTCATCTAAATCATAGTAATTTCTATCTTTTAGTAAATACATTAGTTGTTACAATTATTAATAGTTGCGTGTATTTTGTCATAATGAAAGGCACTTTTTAGTTTGCGACATTACCATCTCTTTTTCTATCATCACTCTGCACTGGACAAAACAAAACGTTGCTCGCAAACTAAATCAATCGGAAATGCACGTATGCAAATCCTTCTTTCATTTTCGTTTCATAAATACATCTCTAAATATATATCTCAATAATAACTTGATTCTGAACACAAAAGCTACCTTAACACAAAGGAAAGAGTACAAAATTTAAATTTATAATAAAAAAAAGTGTTGTATAAAGGAATATTAAGTGTACGTGTGGGCGCAATGCATACCATTATGGAAAACAGCATCTTGATAGGCATTGCACCTTCAACAATCGTCATGTTGTCTTGAAAACCATTCGGGATTGCTCCATATTTACGAATTTAATTGCGCTAATTGGAGCGCTTAGCAAACAGGGCAACGTATTATTGTGTAATAACTTTGCAGTTCTTTTTTTTCATTATAAATTCACCTGGATTAGATAAGAACGTATTTAAGATACGTAGTAATAATAAAAACTTTATCTTAGGCTTAAATATTATTGGCGCCGATCGCGACAAACACGTCGGCAGCCGCCTGCACAAAGTAATCTCTGTACGTTTTACAATTATATTAGATCTACGTGAGACAATTTATATTAGATATAAATTTGATCAAACATCTCGCATTTGCAACGATGTTTTCGCAAAAAAGAAATACTCGAGTTTCAACCCTTATCCACCATCATCCTTATCATATAATCATCATCTCGAAAATGGCAGCCGACTATAGACGCTGGAAGTGCAAAGTGTATCTTCATAAACTTTGTAGCCTAATTAAATAAACTCGTTATTTATATCTGTTAAACGCATGCCCCGAATGACACGTATTTTAGAGTATAGAATAAAACATCATTTCTTCAGCATGTTGAATGTATCCTGCGAAAGGACGACATTACATGATCCGACACTTTTCGTCGCCTTGTGGATCTCCATGCTGGTGGTGGAGATCCTCACCCAAGTAGCCGAATTCTCGGTGTCTCATCGCTGAGCTGGACAATTGTCGACGTACCCTATACCAACAAACGACATTATTTTAAGGAATTATGAGTGAAAAACGAAAATAATTACCTCTCGGAAGTAGCGACTTCTTCGCCATTGCTGTTAAGCACACTGGTCGTCATGTTATCAGCGACAACCCACTTCTGGCCCTTCATCACCAGGTTGTGTGGTGGCTCATGCTCCTTTCCAGCGTCCGCTGACCACACGGTCACGGTTCCATTCGGTTCCACCTTCACAGTCCGGTGGAACTTGTATACTGCTTCAGCTTCGGCAGCACGCCGAATAATCTGCCATCCGCCCAATGCAACTTCCTTACTTCCTGCAGACAAAACAGCAAAATGTAAGAATGGAATGACAAACGCGTTGAGGGGTTTACCTTTATTATGCAGCTTGATGAACGACCCTTCGGGGCATACTTCAGCGACCTCGATGTCGCCCTTCGAGCTGCCCGTAATGCTGAAGTCGTTCATGGACGACTCGTGGCTCTCGTCGAGCAGCGTCCGCTTGCGCTTCGCGCTGGCAGCGAAACGCACCGGAGTGCGGCGCGAGCTGGAGCCGCGGACGACGCGCGATCCACTGGCTGACGCCTCCGAAGTGTTCACGCTCGCCGGAGTGATGTTGAGACGCGCCTCCTCGGACTCGAGCAGTTTGCGGTAAGCGGCGATTTCCAGGTCCAAGGATACCTTGATGTCCATGAGATCCTGGTACTCTTGCAGCTGCAATGCCATCTCGTCACGAAGACGCGACAGCTCGTTCTCAAGCAGAGCGAGATCGTCACGATGGCGCATCCGCTCGTTCTCGAGCATCTGCTCCAAGTCGCGCGAGCGGCTCGTCAAGCTGGAGTTGATCCCCTCGAGTTCGCTGATGCGCGACGTGAGCGAATCGAGGCGGGAGCGCACTGTGCGCAGCTCCTCGATGGCGTTGGATGCAGCGTTGCTATTGCGATTTGCCGCTTGCTGCAGATTCTTGATCTTCGCCTCGTAGAGCAGCTCAATCTCCTGGCGATTATTCGCCATCTGCGACTCATACTGGTCGCGCAATTCCTGGAGTGCCTCCTGCATCTTCGCCTCGTACTGTTCCGCAAGCCTGCCATCGATTTCGCTGATCTCCACCTGACGTCTTGTGCGCGTCTCGATGATCTGCTGCTGGTGGATCTGGTCCTTGAAGGACAGCTCCTCGCGCAGCGACTGATTGTTGTTCTCGACGTCGACGCGCGCCAACGACTCCTCCTCGAGACGTTTACGCAGCTCGTCGACGAGCTTCTTCAGCTTGTCGCGCTCCTTCTCCAGCTCCTTGGCGTCAGCGATGGCTTTCTTCGCATCAGCGAGCGCCTGGTTATACTTGTGCGTGAAGTCATTGGCACGCGTCTCGAGGATGCGCACCGAGTTCTCGGCAATGACCAACTCCTTGGATTTCTTGCCAAGTACAGCCTTCAGCTCTTCGTTCTCGTCCCAGAGACGCTTCGTGTCGATCTCCAGCTTGGCTTTCTCACGGTGCGTCTCGTCCAACAACTTGCGAGCGTCAGAGAGTTCATGATCGTACATGGACTTGATGTTGGAGACTTCCCGCGTGACCGTCTCCTGGGAGGTCTGCACCTCGCGGGAGAGACGCTGGTTCTCCTGCTCCAGGTACCGCACCCTATCGATGTAGCACGCCAGCCGATCATTGAGATTCTGCAGGTCGGCTTTCTCTTGCAGACGCGAGTGCCTCGTCGGACTCAGTGGAGACTCCGGGCGTGGGGCCTGCACGGAAGGCGTGCTGGACTTCTTGCTACGCGTTGCCATTTCGCCAGCAATTGCTTATCGCCCGGCACTTGCTGAAATATACACACCGAACCGTTGTGTTGATGCGTTCGAGTAAAACGTGCCAATTTGCCGGCAATGCTTCCAAACGTTCCAATGCACGCGAATATCACACACTTAATGCCCGATCAGCCCAATCTCGCACTGTGAGTCGCCACGGCCACAGCTCTCCAATCGTGTCGAGGTTTTTACTATTTTTGGACGATGATGTAAACCGCAGGCACTACGTACAAAAAAAACTCGTCACCAATGCAGCGATGAGGCATTTGCCCTTGCTTGTGTTGTCGACGTGCGCGTGTGGAACCGGCGACGCTAATAAATATAACGGTTTTAGTCAGCAAGGTGGGGTTCCTGCATACGCTACTACAGAAAACTGCATTTGATTCGAAATCGTCATTTTAAAATAAAAGCTGCTTTTAATTAAATTGGAAATGTTTACCTTTCAATCTAACCTTGTAATTGATTATCGTATCGTCAATGACAGAACCATCCATAAAATAAGGAAAATATTGACTCGATATTGACAGAGATAAGCTGATATTGATTTGAAACAACGCAACACAAAACGTTGGTGGCACTGTATCTGTCAATACAATTCTAAAATTTCACACCTCATTATTGTCCTTGAGTTTCAATCGAATTATCGCTGTGTCAACTTGTCATCGTCAACTTTTGTGGGAGTAAATTGCCGACAATTAATTAAATTGCAATTAGAATCAGTGATTGTCTTCATCAGAAGAAGAAGTGCATATTGCTGCAGCAATGACGGACTCCAAGTACTTCACCACTACCAAAAAGGGTGAGATCTTTGAGCTCAAATCCGAATTGAACAATGATAAGAAGGAGAAGAAAAAGGAGGCCGTTAAGAAGGTAATTTAAGGAAATCATAATTTAGTGAGTACTACATATCAATTTTGCAATACTAGGTAATCGCCAGCATGACTGTCGGGAAAGATGTCTCGGCACTCTTCCCTGATGTCGTCAACTGCATGCAAACAGATAACTTGGAGCTGAAGAAACTCGTTTATTTGTATTTGATGAATTATGCCAAATCCCAACCAGATATGGCAATCATGGCAGTAAATACATTTGTCAAGGATTGTGAAGACCCCAACCCATTAATCAGGGCGCTTGCCGTTCGGACAATGGGCTGTATCAGAGTGGACAAGATCACTGAGTATCTATGTCAACCATTGCGAAAATGCCTGAAAGATGAAGACCCATATGTACGCAAAACGGCCGCCGTGTGCGTCGCCAAACTGTATGATATTTCCTCTGGATTGGTTGAAGATCAAGGCTTTCTTGAACAACTTAAAGACTTGCTGAGTGATTCCAATCCTATGGTGGTAGCCAATGCAGTAGCTGCACTCTCCGAAATCAATGAGAACAGCCCAACAGGCCAACCTCTGGTTGAATTCAATACAAATACAATTAATAAGTTGTTGACTGCCTTGAATGAATGCACTGAATGGGGTCAGGTGTTCATCTTGGACTCATTGAGCAATTACAGCCCTAAAGATGAACGTGAGGCGCAAAGTATTTGTGAACGGATTACACCACGCCTGGCGCATGCTAACGCTGCTGTCGTCTTATCAGCCGTGAAAGTTCTAATGAAGATGATGGAAATCCTGGCTGGAGATGCAGAGTTTTGTGCTACTTTGACCAAGAAGCTTGCACCTCCTTTGGTTACTTTGCTGAGCTCCGAACCGGAAGTGCAATATGTTGCATTGCGAAATATTAACTTGATTGTACAAAAGCGGCCGGATATTTTGAAACATGAAATGAAGGTATGTGATCAATGCAGTAGACGACAGGTACTAATATTTTCTTTGTTTACAGGTATTCTTCGTTAAGTATAATGATCCGATTTATGTTAAACTCGAGAAATTGGATATCATGATTCGTTTGGCGTCCCAGTCGAATATCGCCCAAGTTTTGAGTGAGCTCAAAGAATATGCTACTGAGGTGGACGTCGATTTTGTACGCAAAGCTGTGAGGGCTATTGGACGATGTGCAATTAAAGTGGAGCCATCAGCGGAACGTTGCGTTTCGACTTTGTTGGATTTGATCCAGACGAAGGTGAATTATGTTGTACAGGAAGCGATTGTTGTCATCAAAGATATATTTAGGTAAGCAAATTTCCTTTATTAACAAATATTTGAGGAAGCAACTTTTGCAATTAGTTTGCAACTTAGTTTGGGTTACAAACTAAATCTTTATTCGAAATTTTATCTCTGAATGCTTTCGAATTTGATAGGTTTTCGGGGTTTGAAGAAAACAATCATTAAATGGCAGATATGTCATTAATGATAATGACAAAATTAAAAAATACGTTTATGTGTTCACCCTCTAATTCGCCTAGCCTCGTGACCCGGCTAATAATTGCATATTCTTCAAATTTCAACATTATTTATTCTAAAATTACCGCAACCAAATTCTGGAAGATTTCATCGTGCATTAGCATGAATTTACAACAATGTAAATTCTCGTTAGTTGACCGTTAATAATTGAAAGTGTTTACCAGCATTGCGCTTTTGCGTCTTCGTTTTTAGTCAGCAATTTTGCCCTAGAAAAAACAAACCAGTCCAAAACTCTGGGTGGTATTGCTCCGGGATATTTTACGCTAGAAAAACTCCGTTGGTGCGTGAAAATTGCACGCAAATCTCGGTTAGAAATTGCATAAAACTGAGAAAAAATGTCAAGCGTATTTGACGTGCATCGATTGACAGGATAAAATGTCCGACGCGCAAATTTTCACCATAACTGTCCCGTCGTATGTATACTGGGTACTTTCGGCCTTCGCTGGCGCATGGGTCATCATCATCTTCTACGCTGTGAAGCGGATCTACACCGAATGGACGGACATATGCGAGGAGCACAATGACGACTTGCTCAGCCAGAGGATGCGCGATTTTCAACCAGAGCCGCTTGTCGATGAGTTTCCCTATCATATCATTGACCGCCCGCTTCTCGAAGACGATTGTTGCAATTTCATCCGGATGGATTACCTCAGCTTGAGCCATCATAAAGACGTGATGGCCAGCGCTATCGAAACGATAAAGCATTATGGGGTCGGGTCGTGCAGTCCTCCAGCTTTTTTCGGTACGAGCGATTTGCATTTGGCCGCCGCGAAGATGTTAACGGTAGCCTACGGAGGCGCCCAGAGCGCAATTTTATACTCATGGGGCACCCTAACTGTAACTAGCGTTATCGGCTCGTACATTGACCGAAAAGGCACCATATTCATTCACGAGGATACAAGCGCTGATGTGAAAAATTGCCTGACAACATTCAAATGCGATGTGGTAACGTACGCTCAAGGCATCGAGCTGCAATTCCTTCTAGAACAGAGCTATTGCGCCAACAAATTCCTCTTCGTCGAGGGCATCTACTCCACGACGGGGCAAATCTGCGATTTACCAATCGTCGTGGATTTGGCAGAACGCTTTAAAGTCCGGGTAATCCTTGATGAATCGCACACGTTCGGGTTATTGGGCGAGAAAGGACTCGGCATCCTGGAGCACTTCGGTTTGACCATCAACGACGTGGACATCGTCTGCGGAAGCTTCGAGCCTGTTTGGGGCGTCGTTGGTGGTTTCAGCGTCAGCACCGAAGCAGCTATAGATGTCCAACAATTGGAGAGTAAAGCCTATATTTATACGGCCGCACTTCCGCCGTTTTTGGTCAAGGCGTGGATGACCGCCTTCGAACTGCGCGGAAAGCGGCATAAGCGTTTGGAGTCCTTATCTCTGGATGTTGATACGTTCTTGATGAATCTGCCCGAATTGAATAATTTAAGCTCACCGAAATCGCCGCGAAAAGTTTTGGGTATCACTGAGAGGAAGAAGCGCGATAAAGTATTCAATCTCTGTCGAGACGTGTACAAGGTGTACATGGATCAAAGCGATAATGGACTTGTTATTAATTTGTATCATGATTTGGAATGTGATGAGAATGCGCAAGTTTTGCAACGTCTTCAAGAGGGATTGGTGCACGCTGCGAAGTTGATTAGGGATGTTTGATTCGTTATGGTGTTGTTTTCGTAGGAAAATTTCATTCTGTTAACTTGTATCCGAAATTTGAATAAAGTTGTGAAAACAACATTATTTATAGCTCGTTGTGCAATATCGAAATATTATTACGTATCATTATAGCTTATCTTTTTGGATAAAAGATACAGATCAGCAATATTTACAAATTTAAAAAGCAAACTAGAGTTTGCTATTTATTTAACACACCTGTGAAGATTTAATAAAACTTGAAAATATGACATCACAAGATCAATAATGATATTATAAAATTATGTGATCACTTATAGAAAATTTTGTCTTATTGTTTGTTTATTGCTTACAGAAAATATCCAAATAAGTACGAAAGCATAATCAGCACGTTGTGCGAAAATTTGGACACTTTGGACGAACCGGAAGCCAAAGCAAGTATGGTATGGATCATTGGCGAGTACGCAGAGCGTATTGATAACGCCGACGAGCTTTTGGACAGCTTCCTCGAAGGATTTGCGGATGAAAACGCACAAGTCCAATTGCAACTGCTCACCGCGGTCGTAAAACTCTTCCTCAAACGTCCCACGCACACTCAAGCATTGGTCCAGCACGTTCTCAGCTTGGCCACCCAAGATTCTGACAATCCCGATCTAAGAGATCGTGGTTTTATCTACTGGAGGTAATTTCATTGCATCTGGTCAAGAAAACATGCATCAATTCATATATTTTATTCGTTAGATTGTTGAGTACTGATCCTGCTGCTGCAAAGGAAGTTGTCCTGGCAGACAAGCCACTCATTTCAGAGGAGACAGATCTTTTGGAACCCACTCTTCTAGATGAATTGATTTGCCACATTGCATCCTTGGCGAGTGTCTATCACAAACCTCCAACTGCATTTGTTGAAGGCCGAAGTGCAGGTGGGTGTTTTTTTGTTTTTGAAGTGAATGCTTCTTTAGGTACGATATGCATAAAAGTTGTGGGGATTTGACCAATTGAGCGAACTGCTATTTAAGCTATCCCATTTAGCAAGTTCGGGTATTTTTATGTCTCGCAGAGATTCGGGACCATGACCAATCTTAATTTTTCGTCAAAATATGCTAAATGCCGTTTGAATCAGCCAAATCGGCCCAATAGTTCCGGAGATATGAATTTTTTTTAAACTCGAGCGATTTTGATAATTTCATATCGCTTTTATCGCTACAAACTTTTTTTCAAATTTTTTCTTCGAAGGCGATTTCTGCCGTCCCCATTGCCAAAAGGGCATAAACCGATACATTTTTGGAAAGTGCTCATCAAGACCTACAAATTGGTTCCAATTTCAGTTTAATTGTTCCAACCATTTAAAAGTTATACGCAGTAAAAAGAGCGAAAAAAAGCGAAAATTTTGCATTTTTAGGACCCCATTTTTTCGGTTCGAGTATTTCTGAATCCCGGACAAATTGGGGACTATGACCAATGTTATTTTTTCGTCAAAATATGTTAAATGCCGTTTGAATCAGACAGATCGGTCAATTAGTTTCGGAGATATGAAAATTTTTTAAAACTCGAGCGATTTTAAGAATTACATATCGTTTTTATCGCTACAAACTTTTTTTTCAAATTTTTTCTTTGAAGGCGATTTCTGCCGTCCCCATTGCCAAAAGGGCATGAACCGATACATCTTTGGAAAGTGCTCATCAGGACCTACAAATTGGTTCCCATTTTAGTTTAATTGATTCAACCATTTAAAAGTTATACGCAGTTAAAAGAGCAAAAAAAAGCGAAAATTTTGCATTTTTTAGACCCCATTTTTTAGGTTCGGGTATATCCGGGTTCTGCAGAGTTTTAGGACCGTGACCAATGTTATTTTTTCGTCAAAATACTAAAAATGCCGTTTGAATCATCCAAATCGGTCCATAACTTTCGGAGATATGAAAATTTTTTAAAACTCGAGCGATTTTAAGAATTTCATATCGTTTTTATCGCTACAAACTTTTTTTTCAAATTTTTTCTTCGATCGCGATTTCTGCTCTCCCCAGAACCAAAAGGGCATGAACCCATACATTTTTAGAAAGTGCTCATCAAGATCTACAATTTGGTTCCAACTTTAGTTAAATTGGTCCAACCGTTTAAAAGTTATACGCAGTTAAAGACGCGAAAAAAAGCGAAAATTTTGCATTTTTTAGACCCCATTTTTTAGGTTCGGGTATATCCGGGTTCCGCAGAGTTTTGGGACCATGACCAATGTTATTTTTTCGCCAAAATATGATGAATGCCGTTTAAATCAGCCAAATCGGCCTAATAGTTCCGGAGATATGAAATTTTTTTAAAACTCGAGCGATTTTAATAATTTCATATCGCTTTTTTCGCTACAAACTTTTTTTTCAAATTTTTTCTTTGAAGGATTTCTGCCGTCCCCATTGCTAAAAGGGCATGAACCGATACATTTTTGAAAAGTGCTCATTAAGACCTACAAATTGGTTCCAATTTTAGTTTAATGGATCTAACCATTTAAAAGTTATACGCAGTTAAAAGAGCGAAAAAACGCGAAAATTTTGTATTTTAGGTAGTGAGGTCTTGATTTTTATATTTAATAAATTGAAAATTACATATTTTGAATTGTTACAGGAATTCGAAAGACACTTCCAGTGCGCCAAGGTTCCACAGAGGATAACATGACCTCTGGAGCTTCGGAAGCCACCGTCATACCCAACCAGGAATCCCTCATCGGAGACCTCCTCTCGATGGATATTGGCGGCTCATTGCCCTCTTCAACTCCAGCCCAACCACAACCAACAAGCAACGTTGACCTACTCGGTGGTGGTCTCGACATTTTGGTAAGATTCCAACGTAATTATTTTACTATCCTTCATTGTTGTACTTCCAGCTCGGTGGTAACGATTTGTCGACATCTACGCCAGCACCATCGACGACTGGCTTGCTTGGTGACATCTTCGGCTTGTCCTCGACGCCATCCATGTACACGCCACCCAAATCTTGCTGGTTGCCAGCTGAAAAGGGGAAAGGACTGGAGATTTGGGGCACGTTTACGCGACGCACCAGCCAGTTGTACATGGAAGTAACCGCCACGAACAAGGCAATGCAGGCGATGTCCGGTTTTGCCATACAATTCAACAAGAATAGCTTTGGCATTGCGCCAGCGGGCCCATTGAACATTGGCACCTTGCAGCCAGGACAGACCCTGGAGTACAGTCTGCCGTTGAACACGACGGGGCCGGTGCAGCGGATGGACCCGCTCATGAACCTGCAGGTCGCCGTCAAGAACAACGTTGATGTGTTCTATTACGCGTGCACGATACCGATTCAAATCTTGTTCGCCGATGACGGCCAGCTCGATAAACGCTTCTTCCTCACGACGTGGAAGGACATTCCTGCTGCCAACGAGGTGCAATACACGCTGAACGACGTGCGTGGTAATGCAGATGCGATTACGTCGAAAATGACGAGCAACAACATATTTACGATCGCAAAGCGAAATGTTGAAGGGCAGGATATGCTGTACCAGAGCTTGAAGCTCTCCAACAATATTTGGGTGCTCCTGGAATTGAAGTTGCAACCTGGTGTGCAACATGCAACTTTGAGCTTGAAGACGAAGAGTACGGAAGTTTCTGCTTCCATCTTCCAAGCTTACGACTCGATTATTCGCAATGCTTAAGTCCACGCACCATAGATGTGTGCACTTATCTATCTCTATGTGTATCTAACATTCCCAAGATTAATTCGATGATATCTAAACAAGAGGAGCCGACAAGTAGGTAATTTTAGCATGTATGCAATATATACGCCGTTATAACCGGACACGTTTATTCATATGCCACCGAAATAATACAAAATTCCCCTCA
This sequence comes from Aleochara sp. GC000083, assembly GCA_030264555.1. Lineage (NCBI taxonomy): Eukaryota > Metazoa > Arthropoda > Insecta > Coleoptera > Staphylinidae > Aleochara > Aleochara sp. GC000083. The sequence goes on from JARJDZ010000679.1 coordinate 22,430, forward strand.
TTCTTACTTCCAAATGGTATATTTAGAAAACAGAGGATTACAATTAGAATATTTTAAGCGGCTCAGCATACATTTTAATGTTGTTTGCGTCTGAAACTGCATCCTTCGGTCAAGCGCGCCTTGCCACCAGTTGCCGTGCAGAGGATTGTTGAACAGCCCTTGCATGGAACTGCAGACTGGGCATGTGAGAAAATCGTCGAAATTGCGTAGCATCCCGGGCACTTCACATCCATGAAGAAGCTGTTCGGGTGCTGCACTAGACGCTTCTTCTTGTGTGAGCGGCGTTGCTTTTCAGCGCTTGGATGAAGTAAATCGACGGCTAAAGGCATCTACAACATAAGAAAAAAAAAAGATTGCAATTAGTTGCACCACTTTACGACACCACGAAACACATCCTCCAACGCCACCAAACCAAAACGGCACTATTTGTTCACTGAATTAAGCAATTTCAACCAAAAGGAATAATAATTCTAATGGAATTTTCTCCAATTTTAGGAAACATCGGGCTGACACGACAGGCGGGTGACGAGGTTATGTTATTTACAATTCCAAGATGCAAAATTGGGCGAGCTATGGATTCCAAGGGATAAATTCCACTCTTTCCAGGTGAGAAGTAATATTAGATGATACTGCACGCGGAAATTTACCTTTTATTTCTTCTTGCTACAGTGTACACTTGATTTATTAAAACAACCGCACGTGGTTACAGCTCAACGGCGGCCATGTAAAAGAGTGATTGAAGTTTGCAGGGCCTGCAAGTTGGTTATTTACTAAACCGAACAAATGTTACTAAAATTGGTTTTGCTCTTCTTCCTATAGAGGACGCTATAGTCGTGAAAATTTCACATGGCAAAAAGTGTGGTTAGCGAGTTTTCCAAGTTTTCAAAGGTGAATAACGTTTTGTGATTCCTAAAAGTTTATTATCGATATACTGAGACTGCAGTAGACAAACTACAACTTTATCAAGATGGGGTCTCGTCGCCCGTTGTGTATAAAACCCAAAAGTGTACAATTCACTTTGTTCACCAGTGATGACATCAAGAAGTTTGCTGTTTGTAAAATTATATCACCCGTAACATTTGATGCACTTGGATATCCACTTCCTGGAGGTCTTTATGATAAGAGGCTGGGTAAATGTAAGTCAAAAACGTAAATTAATTATACTAATTTATATGTTTTAGGACCAATATCAGATAAATCAGATCCATGCCAAACATGTTCCAAAAATTATATTACCTGCCCAGGGCATTTTGGATACATTGAATTACCTTTACCTGTGGTAAATCCACTTTTTCATAAGGTAATTGCTATGCTGTTACGATATTCATGCCTCCATTGTTTTCACATACAAATACCAGGTAAATATGTATGAATTGCAATCGGAAAAATTCTAATGGAGTTGTCCAAAATATGCAGGTCACATAAAGTACACCTTGAATATTCAACTGAAATTGCTCCAGAAGGGCAAGCTAGTTGAAGCACTGGAAATTCAACAACTTATTAATGACTTAATGGGCAGATATGACAATTTTCATGATGTGCCTGAGGAGGAGATGACTTCTGTTAAAGCCTATGAACTAATGTTAGAATCATCACCTGAGGCAAATGAACTTGATGTTGAAAGTAACAAGAATATTGAGGATTTGAGGAATAAAATTAACAGTAATATCTGGAAGTCAATTAAAAGCAATAAGAGATGCTACAATTGCAAAGCTATGCCAAGCAAACTAACATCTGTTAAGAAAAAATTGATTATTACTGAGCGCCAAAATTTGGAAAAAGATGATCCAAATTTTTCAATAGTTAAAGGAATGGTCTCCAAACAGATCACTCCAGAGCAGTCAAGGTAAATGATGTATTTAATCAATTAACAATATTTCTAAACTATTTTTTATTAGGGAATATATTCGAAAAATTTGGGAAGCAGATAAATTGGCAATGGAAAACCTATTTCCAGTACTTAAAGGCATTCAAGCTGAACATCCCACAGATGTATTTTTCTACGACATCGTTGCTGTACCACCATGCAATGTACGCCCCGTAAATATCGTTGCTGGAAGAATGTCTGAACACTCTCAATCAGCGGTATACAAACGCATACTACAAGACAGTATGCTTCTACGTGCTGTTATCCATGTGATGAAGAACGATGGAAATGTAGATAGCCTTCCCATCGAAGCTCGTGCAGCGTATTCAGCAACGATGGGCGCGACTCCATTGGAGAAGTTCAGCAATACCTGGGACCTTCTGCAGACTGATGTCAACACGCTCGTCGACAACGAAGGTCGCATGAGCGGCGAGCAAGGCTTGAAGCAAATCATCGAGAAGAAGAGCGGCATCATTCGCATGCACATGATGGGCAAACGTGTCAATTTCGCTGCACGTTCGGTCATCACGCCCGATCCAAACTTGAACATCGACGAGATTGGAATTCCGGAGGTGTTCGCCAAGCATCTCACATATCCGGTACCAGTGACGTCATGGAACGTCGAGGAGATGCGCAAATTGATTATGAACGGACCGAATGTGCATCCGGGCGCCGTCCTCGTCGAGTTCGAAGACGGTAAGGTGAACCGCATTCAGCCGGATAATCCCACGCAACAGGAAGCGCTCTTGAAGCGTTTGCTCACCCCTGATGGGCCTGACAAAGCATTCAAGGGTTTGAAAACCGTGCATCGTCATTTGTGCAATGGGGATGTACTTTTATTGAATCGACAGCCCACATTGCATCGTCCGAGTATAATGGCGCATACAGCACGTGTGCTGAAAAACGAGAAAACTTTGCGTTTGCATTACGCGAACTGCAAGGCTTACAATGCTGATTTTGACGGTGATGAAATGAACGCGCATTTCCCACAGAACGAAATCGCTCGTAGCGAAGGATATCATTTAGCGAACGTTGCGAATCAGTATTTGGGACCTAAAGATGGAACTCCATTGAGTGGTTTGATCCAAGATCATATGATTGCTGGTGTGAAAATGTCTCTACGTGGTAGATTCTTTAACAAAATGGATTACCAACAGCTCGTTTACCAAGCCTTATCCAACAAACTCTCTGATATCCAGTTATTGCCGCCTGCAATTATAAAACCGCAATATTTATGGTCAGGGAAGCAAATTCTAAGTACAGTTATCTTGAACACGATTCCAAAGGGTCGTGCACCTATTAATATGACGGCTACTTCCAAGATTTCTGCCAAGGCTTGGGTGACTTCAACGCCGAGGAAATGGAAGGCTGGTGGCTCTGAATTTAAGAATGCTACAACGATGACCGAAGCTGAGGTAGTTATTCGCAATGGAGAGCTTTTGGTAGGAATTCTTGACAAAACCCACTATGGAGCGACACCGTACGGTTTGGTTCATTGCTTGTATGAGGTGAGATTGATAATTTGTCTTCTATTTATTGGTATGTATCTAAAATTTGCATTTTTGTAGTTGTATGGAGGAACGTGCGCTATAAAATTGTTGAGCGCCTTCGCCAAATTGTTCACTAGTTTTCTGCAAACCGAAGGATTTACTTTAGGCGTCGAAGACATTTTGGTGTTGGCCGATGCCGATGTGAAACGCACGGAAATTATTAAAAAATCTCGAATGATTGGCGCACAAACGATGTGTAAAGCTCTGAATATCAGCGAGGGATTGAAACCGGAGCAAATTGTGGCTGAATTGGAGGCGCAATCTTTGGAAAATAATAAACTTCGTGCCATTATTGATCGGCAATATAAAAGTGCTCTGGATTCATACACTAATGACATTAACAAGTAAGTAATTTAAGAGCAAATTGTTCTTTTATTCTTAAATCAAAAAATCAGTTGAACGTTTATTTAATTCAATTAATTATTATTTTAGGGTTTGCCTTCCTGCGGGATTAATTTGCAAATTCCCCCAGAACAATTTGCAATTAATGGTGCAATCTGGTGCAAAAGGTTCCACCGTGAACACTATGCAAATCTCATGCCTCTTGGGCCAAATTGAATTGGAAGGTAAACGTCCTCCGGTGATGATTTCGGGCCGTTCACTGCCCAGTTTTCCTATAATCGATTTTTCTCCGAGAGCTGGTGGTTTCATTGATGGCCGTTTCATGACGGGAATTCAACCACAAGAATTCTTCTTCCATTGCATGGCCGGTCGTGAAGGTCTCATTGATACAGCTGTAAAGACAAGTCGAAGTGGTTACCTCCAAAGATGCCTTATCAAGCATTTGGAAGGCGTAAAAGTCGGCTATGATCTCACGGTTCGTGATAGCGATAAAAGCGTCATTCAATTCCATTACGGTGAAGACGGTATGGATATTTCCAAAGCTCAGTTCCTCAACGAACAGCAACTGAAATTCCTCTGCGAAAACGCTCGAGGCATTGTTAATGATTCGGTACTTAAACAACTAACATCGGACCCTCAAACCCAGGACGTGGGGAAATATCAAAAGAAAATAGACAGTTGGTTGAAACACAACGAAAAATCGGTCTTTCAGAAACCGTTGAATGCGTTCACATTGTTTTCGAATGCGGTACAGCATAAAGTAAAACTTGAGGATGGGAATAAACGACATCCAAAGACTGGACGAACGAAGAAAACTAAATTTATACTTGAATTGTGGTCACAAGCAGGTGAAGAGATCAAGAGGACATTTACAAAAGATCAGAAAGGATGTCCCAATCCAGTGGTATCGCAATTTCAACCTGATGTATATTTTGGCGCATTGAATGAACGTCTCCAGAAGCTTTTGGAATCGGTTGAAGGTGAGGAGAAGCATAATATGTTGAAATTCAAAGCGATGCAGTCGTTGTGTGCACCTGGTGATCCGGTTGGATTGCTGGCAGCGCAGTCAATTGGCGAACCGTCCACTCAGATGACATTGAATACGTTTCACTTTGCTGGAAGAGGTGAAATGAACGTAACCCTGGGAATTCCACGGCTCAGAGAAATTCTCATGATGGCGTCCAAAGTTCTGAAAACGCCGAGCATGGAAATTCCATTCCTCGATGTGCCAAACGTTGAAGTACGCGCCAACAAGTTGATAAAGATGTTGACGCGCGTTGTTGTCGCTGATATTTTGGAAAAGATTGTTGTGACGTATGAGCTGGAAGAGCAACCCGTGAGGCAGTATAAATACACCTTAAGATTCCAGTTCATCCCGTACAAATTGTACAAAAATAAGTACAATGTGAAGCCGAAGGGGTGCCTGAAATACTTGCAGAAGACATTCTTCAAGTTGATGTTCACCGAGATCAAGAAACGTGCGGCGATGTCATCAAAAATGTAAGTATTTTTTGCTAAATTTTTAGTAGATACAACACAGAAATTGACAACAAAATGGCGCCTGATAAGCAAGCGTTGTTTGTTGCAAAAATGTGTGAGTCGTGTGTTAATTATGAATTCTTCCAGGGCATCATCGATTGAGGAACCAAAAAAGCGACCAAAACCAGCAGGTGAAGAAGGCGAAGAAGGTGAGCAAGATGAAGCTACTGCACGTGAAGAAATGGCCGATGTTTCCTCGGATGAGGAACCTGAAGATATCGAGGATGCCAAAAGCACATACAAATTCGCGCAAGTGCACGATAACCAAGAGGACGATTCCGAAAACGAAGGGCTCAACGTGAATAAAAGCGATCTGCCTGAAGAATTCCAAAACCTAAACTCGTTTGCAAAAGAAGACGCCGACGTGGAGCTCAATAAAAGCCAGGCGATTTGCAATGAGACCGTTCAACAACATAGTCTTGCTGAACGATATCAATACGACGTCGTGAATCACGAATGGTGTGAGCTCGTCTTCCGCCTGCCACTTGGTTACAAGCAGGTCGACATGACGGCGCTTTTGAAGGAAGTTGCTTCCAAGGCGGTCCTCTGGGAAACTCCTGGCATTCGCAGGGCGATCACATACATGAACAACGATCGCCTCACATTGCGCACGGACGGCATCAACTTCCATGAGATGTTCAAGTACAATGACCTGCTGGATTTGAACAAACTCTACTCGAATGACATTCATAAGATTGCCGAAACGTATGGCATCGAAGCGGCGATGAAAGCGATCGTGAAAGAAGTTCGCGACGTCTTCAAGGTGTACGGTATCACGGTGGACCCACGCCATTTGTCATTAATTGCTGATTATATGACTTTCGGTGGAACTTTCGAGCCGCTCAATCGTAAGGGCATGGAATCAAGTGCAAGCCCCTTGCAGCAGATGTCATTTGAATCATCGTTAACGTTCCTGAAAGCAGCGGTCATCAATGGTAAGCACGATGACCTGCAGAATCCTTCGAGTTGCCTCATGATTGGTAAGCCGTGTAGTATGGGCACGGGATCCTTCAGTCTCGTGCAGAATTTGAAGGCGTTTGAATGTAAGTAATTCATACTTTATTCAAGTTTTGTTAAGAAAAATATGTTTTATTACGGCTATCTCTCGTATTTTCGTTCTCACAATTTGTTGTACTTTGGTTACAATGAATACAATTATGTGTGAGGATTATTATGTTACAAATAGTTTTTCACTGAAATCACCAGCTTCAAAAACAAACGAGAAATCAAATTAAGGGCCAACATCAAACTTTACAACACTTTCTTTTTAAATAGTTAACAATAATTGAACGTTTTTCAAATTCTAATTAAGAATCCAATTAGCCTTATAATTTTAACTTTGGTATTTTACGCGGTTGTTCAATATTGTCCTTATCTAATTGTAAATAATCAAAATGAAAAGAGGCGCATCGAGATCGAAATTTCAATTTGCCACCAACTCTTTGACTGTCGAAGCTGCGACTCCTCTTTTCCAACAAATTACGTCTTTTACCAGGTGTCTTTTGTGGTTTGTTTGCAGTCAGCATCTTCATGGGTTGAAACCATGAAAATGTCTGCAAAAATACCGAAATCAATAAGCAAAACATTTTAAAACTAGTTGCAAATTCAACTTACCATCTGGTGATTTGGCAATTGGATAGATGGCAGAACATTAATATATGAATTGATTGAAGATTCTGGTTGCATGTAATTCAAATCAATGGGCATTATTTGACCAGAATGTGTTAATAGAATGTTAATTGGCGGTGAAATATCTTCATTTAAAACATACAGAATTTTCTGCCAAGAGACACCCTCCCTTTCAGTCTCTTGAATTTGTTGTATTACAGCTGGAGTATAATTGCTTGGCATTTCAAATTGCACCTCTTTGATAGCTCTAGAACACTGTTTTATTGGTGTTTTATAGATCCATTCAGATTGAGGTATCAGGTTGATGTTGGCCCATGTTGATGCCTCAGTTTCATCCTCTTGTCCAGTAGATATAGCTGCATTAGTTACATCATTATCAGGCATTGTAGGCCAGCCATAAAACTGACAATGCAAAACTTCAATTTCTTTCTCAATATCAATGAGAATTGCAGCCTCTGCAGAAGGAAGCTGGACGTGCTTTAGTTCCTGGCAGAAGGCCTCATTGAATTGTACGATGATTGGGTTATTGTCGATTGCATATAATCGCTTTAGTGATGTGCGAATATTTAATGGTTGTTGCACTGCCATTCATGAAAGTTTAACAAATAGAAACAATTTGGAGGTTATTTATTATACATACCTAAACGACATTTTCTCACGGGCCGCTTTTTGATACGGATATCCTCAGCAGAAGAAAACTCGAGCTAAGGTTCAGAAGTTTATTACAGATTATTTTAAATTGCTCTTCAACGGGCTAAAATTTGGATGTTACCTGCTCTATGGTATCTTCACATTCTGCCAGATTAATCGTGGAAGAACCTGGCATTCGCTCATCAAGAGCGAAAGACATATTTAAGATGTTGAATTAATTATTAATAAAGAGGATTAGAAGGTAGCTTCTTTTGAACCTAAACAATTTAATTACTAGGAGAGATGTATGTTTCTTGGTTAACGGCTACTTAACTTGTCAAAATGTAGGCAACTTTATGTACATCATTTTGCAAATCCTTGTCAATTATAATTCATTTTTTGGTCCAGAATGCAAGTAGTCAATTTCTAAGAAGCTACGAATGAAGTACAAAGATAGCATACAAATATTTTGTATTGAATTTGAAGAACAAATATTCAAATTCGGTTGGCACATGCGCGATGTGTTTTTGCCCTGGCCGCGACGGAAACGCGGTCCCAAACGTTGGCGGCAAATCAATAAAGCTCTGCAAATTATCCTGCCGCTGTCGTTCGCTGCCAACCCCGCTAGGAAGACGACGTTAGCTCAAAATAAGAGAGGCGTGTGAATTGCAAGGAAGATGTGAGGTGCAACGGGCGTTCCTTGGTGCATTTGGAAAGACGGACGCGCCCAGCGGACGTGGTGGATTCCAACATGTTCGTAATGCGGCGCGACCTCCTGGTGTTCGTACTGCTCCTCGGTGGCTGCGCCCTCCAGAAGCCGAACACGGACGCCCGCCGCCACGATGTCTACATCGCTGGCTTCTTTCCGTACGGCAAAGGAGTGGAGAATGCGGACACGGGTAACGCGCGATTCATCGACTCCTCGAAATGCTATAAACTGATCTTCAATTCTCTTTTGTAGGACGCGGAGTAATGCCGAGCGTGAAGCTAGCCTTGGATCACGTCAACGAGCATTCGTCCATTTTGCGCAACTATCGCCTTCACATGTGGTGGAATGATACGATGGTGAGTTACGATTATGATGAAATTCGTATAAGTTATTAATGTGCAGCGACTCATGCATAAATTATTGGTGTTGCCAAGGTCGGGAAGACAGTTGCGGCGGATTAGGTTTCGATTAGTCCGTTCACTGCCTGTCCAGCCTCGTTGATGCCCTTCGTTCAGTGTGCAGTTTCAATTGCACAACTTTAACTGTTCGACAATGCCGTGTACTAATTATTGATGTTGTTTAGTGCAATGCGGCGGTCGGCGTCAAGGCCTTCTTCGATATGATGCACAGCGGTCCGCATAAGCTTATGCTGTTTGGGGCTGCATGCACGCATGTAACCGATCCGATTGCGAAGGCTTCGAAGCATTGGCACCTGACGCAGTTGTCCTACGCCGATACACATCCGATGTTCACGAAGGAGAACTTCCCGAACTTCTTTCGCATCGTTCCGAGCGAAAACGCATTCAATTCACCGCGATTATCCTTGCTGCGCGAATTCAACTGGACGCGAGTTGGTACCATCTATCAGAATGAACCGCGCTATTCGCTGGCACACAACAGGTAATGTACCATATTTTTTTCTACAGTAGTAAAATCCAAACAGAGAATAACATTCTGTTTGTTTCTCGGAATAGAATGAAATTATCCTGAAAACTGGAATTTCGGTTAAATTTAATAGTAGGCAACCAGCAAACATTTCTATGTTGTTTCGGTTGCCTATGATATTTTCGATCAGCAGAAAAAATTTTTTGTGATATGCAAAATCAGTTAACCTTACACTTGTTTGATAAGCGTCTTGAACAAATCGTAAACATGATTTAATCTTCAAGGTTGGTCGCCGATTTGGATACGTTGAGTTATCAGGTTGTGGAAACGCAGAGTTTCACAAACGAAGTCACGGTAGCATTGCTGAAATTGAAAGAGAAAGATACGCGTGTTATTCTGGGCAATTTCAACGAACAATGGGCGAGGATAATTTTCTGCGAAGCGTACAAATTGGAAATGTACGGCCGCCGCTATCAATGGATTATCATGGGTACATATTCCAACGAATGGTGGACGAAAGTCTCTCCGGATTCCAATTGCACCGTGGAAGAACTTATGACGGCACTTGAGCAAACAATCCTCACTGATTTGCTACCCCTAAGTACGAGTGGAGAAATTACAATTTCTGGAATTGTAAGTAATAATTTTTTGTATGACATATCATTAAGATTATATTGCAACTGCAGACTGCTGATGAATATCATGTGGAATACAATTCGCGACGTGGAAACGAATATTCGCGTTTTCACGGCTACACTTACGATGGAATTTGGGCGGTAGCACTCGCCATCCAAAATGTTGCACACAAAATTCGCTACTATCGACGCAATCAGACCGTCATCGATTTCAAATATCGAGATCCCGTGTGGGAGCGCCTCTTTTTGGATGCCCTGCACAATACGAGTTTCGAAGGGGTCACAGGGCCCGTACGCTTCTACGACAACGAACGCAAGGCGAGCATCCTGCTGAAACAGTTCCAGGAAGGCAAGGAGATCAAGGTGGGAGAGTATAGTGCTGCTACCCAGCATCTGGACCTCACGTTGGGTGCTCCCATGAGATGGATTGGAAAGTATGTTGTCTTTCTACAAAATCACATCATTTCTTTAACCAACTTTGTCTCTTGATGAAGGTATCCACCAAAGGACCGCACGCTTCTTATAATCGAACATACGAGAGTAAACAAAACCGTGTACGCTATTTTCGCGTCGTTAGCATGTTGTGGAATCATCATGGCTGCAGTTTTCCTCGCCTTCAATATCAAATACCGCAACCAGCGATATATTAAGATGTCGAGCCCACAGCTGAACAATCTCATTATCATCGGCTGCATGTTGACCTACACAAGTATTGTGTTTCTTGGATTGGATTCTGGACTATCTAGTGTTGGTGAGTAATTGAAGATTATAATTTGTGTTTTAGATTTGTTCTATCATTCGTTGTTGTAGATGCATTTCCTTATATTTGCACGGCGCGAGCGTGGACGTTGATGGCTGGTTTTTCACTTGCTTTCGGCGCCATGTTCAGCAAAACGTGGCGCGTACATTCGATCTTCACTGATGTAAAACTGAATAAGAAAGTCATTAAGGACTATCAGCTCTTTATGGTTGTGGGTGTACTTCTTGCAATTGATCTCGTCATCATGACTACCTGGCAAATTTCGGATCCTTTTTATCGGGAAACTAAACAACTTGAACCTTATGTAAGTATAGTTGATAATCAGAAATATTTTACTTTAATTTCTGTAGCAATCATCAAATTAAATAGTTTAAAATTGTTTATTTGTAGCCACATCCATCGAGCGAGGATATAGTAATTATTCCAGAAAATGAGTACTGCGCCTCGGAGAAAATGACAATCTTTGTAGGATCAATTTATGCATATAAAGGCTTGCTTATGGTAAGTTTATTATCGATTGTTAATCAAAATTCTTATCATGTATACTTTGATTTAGATATTTGGAGCATTCCTTGCTTGGGAAACAAGACATGTTTCAATACCAGCATTGAATGATAGCAGACACGTTGGACTAAGCGTCTACAATGTAGCTATCATGTGCATTTGTGGTGCTGCAGTTGCACTCGTCTTGGCCGACCACCAGGACGCGATGTTTCTTATCATCGGTGTGTTCGTGCTCTTTTGCACCACTGCAACCCTTTGGTTGGTATTCGTACCAAAGATGGTGGAATTAAAGCGTAATCCAGCTGGATCTATTGACAAACGCTGCCGCGCGACTTTGCGACCAATGGGTTCGAAAACGCGGCGCGATTCGAGCGCTTCGGAAATGGAATCCAAGATGAAAGAGGTAAAAGCGAACAATTCTCGCTATCGGAAAACCCTTTTAGAACGCGAGGGTGAACTGCAAGCACTCATTAGACGCTTGGGTAATGAAGCACGAGAGCTGCTTGAGTGCGCTTCAAGTGCAGGCAGCGATGCGAATCGCCTCTCAGTGCCATTATTGCGCCGCGACGCGCCTTCAGCGACAGAGACCAGCGAGATCACATCTCTGTGCAGTATCAGCTCGCAGGAGCAATTCCATTCGTTGCAGCGTGGCGAGAGCACCAGTCGACGTCGGCGCACCGAGTCCAAACCGGATGTAAATGGCTCGCAGACGAAAAGCGAGCAGAGTCTTGTTGCGCAGCAAACACCGCCGCATCAAGTACCCATTGTGCAGAATGGAAATGCATCGATACAAAGCGCAAAGGACTATAAGGAGCACCACAAGGAGGTGGTTCAGGATAGGGAAGCCAGCGAGGAAGTGGTGCAACCGGTGGCGAGGAAGACGCCGGAATTGCACAAAGCTCAAACGTTTGATGCAGATCACTCGATCAACCATCGCGAACGAGAGCACAAAGAACTCCGTCGCATGAGTACGAAAGGAGAATCGATGCCACGACGCTGCAGCCTGAAGAATTCGTCGCAACCGCAGTACGACGAACAGCAGCAGCCCGTCGAGGCTGTGTGTTCACGAAGGGTGAGCGTTCCGGCAAATCGTGGTACGCCGAAACGTAAACCCGATCATGGCACGCACGTTGTCGCCAAAAGCGAACTCTGGGATACTGGCAATCAACACAGGTAAATACCATTCAAATTATTTCTCGACCACTTTTCATCGCATTTATTTTATCATATCGAATACCATTCAGCACTGATCATACTTTAACGCATACTTCGTCATGTGAAAAGCCTTTGCAGATGCGCTAGTAAAGCCCATCAGCGAGCATCGCGCGTCAGCATCTCCACCGACGAGGAGGACGCGCCGATGCATCGCTCCATCTCAGAGCGCTCGCGGCATACGTCCGCATCGGCGGGCAGTGGCAAGCGCGCCAGCAGCATGACAAGCTCTGCAAGTGGCGGAGCTGGTGGAGCTGGCGAACGCGTCAGCCCCATGAAGGAGTGCAACCAACACGCCACTGCGAACAAGCTTGCGCATTTTCAGAGTACACCAAATGTCAATTCGGCGACATTGCGGCCGAAAGGCTCTGCCAAACATCACCACCAGCGTGATATCTATAATGCGACCTCGGAGAGTGAGCTACTGGATCGGGAGATATTGCCCATCTTCCAGAAGCTGCTCACCGAACGCAACAAAAGCCAACACAACATCGACTACTCCTTCGGTCGATCGTGTCCGAACATTTCGATCAAGTGCGATATTGTCGAGTACTTATAAGGTGCACCAGCCAGCCAGTTTTGCAGTCAATATTGCAACTACTAAACTGTAAACGACCTCTCGATTGCCTGCCTTCACTGAATAGACTGTCTACATATTTATTAGCGACGATATAAAAATCATATGCGATTAACGAAATGGGATGTAATGCAATTCACACGTACGCAGCAGGAATTTTAATCTAGTCAGTACAAGGATAATTATAAAAAACCGTGTGAGATTTTAAATGGGAAAATTCTAATAGGAAATGATGCGGTATTTGCACCATACAAGCGTACTTAGACGGGTTTAGGCGAAACGAAGTACTAAATGTGTATGTATTTTCATGTTTCCTACTATAACGGCGATATACGTTCAGTGTACTTTTCCGAGATGATTTATTTATCGTGAACTTCAGGGTTTACGTTTGAGATATATCATGTTTTCTATACAAATGGCCTCATTTCTTGATAGCTGTTGAGTTTTCACCTTCAAATAGCTTTCGTTTCATTTATCTAATTAGAAAAATGCCTCTTAATGCACCTCAACCGAATGAATCGAAAGCTGTTGATATTAATCTAGTCAATGTTGTTAATTGTACGTGTGTTCAGTTGTACAATCGAAAGTTTTATTCATGTTATTATGTGTTGTAGATTCTATTTGAGGTCAAATCTGTTACGTTGGATTAACTCTTTCTTGTTAATATCCGTTAAAAACTAAATGCAGTATAAAGATAACATAAAATAAGGACACTACCTAAATTATATCGATGTCGATGTAATCAACATTTTACCAGTGGTCGCAACGAAAGTTGTTTTATATTTAAAAATTTTCAGTTATTTCAACCTACATTTGTGGTATTGAAATCATCCCCAAATGCTACAAGTTCATATGATATTGTAAAAATAATATTACATCATTTTAACCATCACCATATAGCAGCAGGTGCTTAAGGTATTGTATAAACAATTCACTCCTTTATATTCAATATGTAAACAAATAACTAATTATCCTTTTTGTTGCAGAATATGAAGGAATTGTTGGATGAACCTCAAGAAAGTATTTTTGGAGTCTTCATTATATATTGGAGAAATTTGCATCAACATTTGGCATTGGTTTCTTTGGGATATGTGTAACAGCTGCAGTTGCCTAAGGTATTGTACTAACAATTCTGTATTTATACCTTATTAGGGAATCTTCAGTAATAGTTGGAGGTTTATAATGGTTACAAAGTTTACAAATGGTGCCATTTCTTGAGTTATTATTAATGCAGTATGGGCTCCTACAGCAGTCTCTTAAGGTAATGTTTTAATAATTTGTTTTAATATGGTGTCTTCTATGGTAGCTGTTTTTCCTGGTTTGGCCTTCCCTAATATTAAAGTAAAAATCGAATTCTTTAAATTCTTTCATATTTTCTTTATACTTTGTGGCTTCATTATTTTCGTGTTTGAAGCAGAACTATTCCGTGCCGGGAGTAAAGTCAAGACATTACTCCCTCCCATGTATAGTCGGTTTGGTGCGACTTAGTTTTATGAACACTGCTTCGCCAAGTTTCAAACCTCGGGAGTAAAGTACTACTTTATTCCCCCATTTCTTATAACGAGGTACGACTGTATTTCAAGTTGACATGTCGCCATTCTTTTTTTCCGGTTTACCATGTTCGATTAACAGTTTATGCCCATAAATAAAATAAGTGAACAAATATCTCGTAATATAGTTTTATTTTAAAATATTATACTGTTGGAGGCTAAATTACACGTTTGAGTAACTTGATTTAACGGTGCATATTTTGTAACCGTCACCCAAAGCTGCATGCTGCTGGTTGTCATTGTGGTAAACAATGAATTCATTTCCATAAAGGTAATAGGTGAACAAACATTATATTTCTTGTTCCAGAACCTTTAAACATATTAAGTCTGAAACATGTTTGTTCTTGTTCTGAATGCCAATTGAATAAGTATTTCCGTAAATGTGGCGGGTGACCAGTGTCTCATTAGTTTTATTTGTTACAGAATTTGCAAGCATTGTAGTGAACATGATCAGACACTGGAATGTGTGAAACCAGCCCCTTGCAGTGTCAAACAACTGCAGGTTCCCAAGGTACAGGAGAAATTTTAGGCAACTTTGCACATTTCATTGCAATTATTGAGGTACTTTGTAAACAATTTATTATTGTGCATTCAATATGTGAACCCATGTGTTATTATTTTTATTTTTGCAGAATCTGCGAGTACAGTTAGAGTCACCATTGCATTTGGAAGCAGTTTAGGCAGCGTCGAACATGTAGCTGCAATTATTAAGGTACTTTGTAAACAATTTGTTCTTGTGCATTCACTATGTATACTCATGTCTTATTATTTTTATTTTTGCAAAATTTGCGAGTATGGGTAGAGTCGCCTTTGCATGTGGAAGAACTTTGGGCAGCGTCAGACATTTTGCTGCAATTATCAAGGTATTTATTAAATAATTTATTCTTGTATATTCAATATGTGAACATATAGTTATATTATGAGAACTGTCTCTCTTGTACCTTGCTATTTGTGCACTATAAGCATTCCTAAGATAAGCATTAAGCGCATCAAATTATGTTATATTATATTTAATGCATTGTAAATCGCAACAGCGAGCGCTGACTTGCGTATCGACTCCTGAGTAGTTCACATCTGTATCTGACTTGAGCCAATAAACTACATTTAAGTTCCTTTTTATACGAAGAACATAATTATATGCTTAAATCTTCAAAACTATGCAACGGATTTTGATGCGGTTTCTTTTATTAGATAGGGTGATTTATCGGGAAGGTTTACATTTATGATTTTTCTAAAGTGATATCGAATATTAAATATTCCACGTTGTAATAATTGAATTTAATCTCCTTGGATATGAGGTATGTAAATATATCAAATGAAATTTGACATAATAATATCATATTTCACATTTTGGTAATAATCATACAGTTAAAGCGTGAGTTTAAACTATACCTGATTAAATATTGCACAGACATAAACATTCAATGCCGGAAAATCACGTTTTGTAAGAGATGAAGAATCGTTTGCGGAACGTGAGGCTCGACTGACAAGCAAAACAACTCAGCCCATTGAAAGAATGGGTTGGTAGAAGTACAATAGTAGATTATAAGTGTGAGAAATGCAAAATTATAAATGAGTGAAAGATTTGAATCACGGGTGCGATAGCACGGGTGATGCACAAATTTCACGAGTTTATTATGGCATTTCGCACACGTGTAATATACGACATTTTATCTTACTGGAGAAAATTTGATACAATGTTCCAAGAAGCAACAAAATCCAAAATTACTTCCACAATTTTTGATATGACACTTCAAATCTCACAATTAAATCGTCAGAATTTCGTTTGAGCAGGCACATTATGATTATGTTTGCAAACCTTAAAATCTTGATACCTTACAAGGGACTATCGCCGAACCGAAAATTCAAATTGCAAAACCACTCAACCCATTGAAAGAATGGGTTGGTAGAAGTACAATAGCTATTTATGCACCAAGGGCGTTACGCTAATGATTACGCTCGGAGGCCGTAGAATGTAGCTCGAGGGCCTCTGGCCCGAGAGCTGTATATCGGTCGATGGGCGTAATCATGCAGTAACGCCACAGGTGCATACAAGATTATATATTTCAATTTAGACCATCTCAAAGCAGAAGAATCGATCATTTTCGCATTATTAAGTAGTACATGTTTAGTTATGTCAAGTTTCATGCCATATGACAAACACGTCAGAATGGGTAAAATTTTGAAGTTATTATGCCCTCGCGGGAGCAATCATGTCTAACGCCCGCGCGGGCGAAATGAAGTCATAATGCCCGCGCGGGCGTAATCAAGAAGTCATTACGCCCGCGCGGGAGTAATCAACGCCCTGGAGGGCATAATGAGTAACTTTACAGATCTGGTAACCATGGAATAACAATTCAATTATTGCGCAGTGAAATATAAAATAATTTTTGTTAGCGGCTGCGATGTCGAAATATGGGCTACAGCCGCCTCCAAAGAAAATACGATAAAACCATTTTTTGCCATGAATGAGTTGCTAGGGGTAAGTCTTCTATGTGGTACATACGTTACGGTACTTGCCACTCCTACCTGACAAATAGAAAATTCAGAACTAAAATAGAGAACAACCTCTCAAACAAAGCCGGAGTACCACAGGGATCAGTATTAGGACCCAAACTATTCTCTCTCTACATCGCGGACATGCCCAAATTTCCCAATATAAAAACAGCCTTATTCGCGGACGACACGGCTATCTACGCCCACTCGCACAGCGCAATCGCAGCCCAAAAACTCGTTCAATACCAACTAACCTATATACAAAACTACTTCAAGAAATGGAAATAACTCTTAATGAGCAAAAAAACGGAAGCAATAATATTTTCCAAAACACACACCAACAACAAAATAGTACAACCGATTGTCATCAATAATGCAAAAATCAACACGCAAAAGAACATAAAATATCTGGGAATAACCCTGGATGAACGACTTACATATAACACCCACTTCAACAATCCAATAAACAAAATATATGCAGCTATTAAAAATATATACCCACTAATTCCAATGAATAGCCATCTAAATACTTCAAACAAATTGTTACTCTACAAAGTAACACTAAGGCCCATACTAACATACGGTGCACCCGTATGGTGCAACGCAAGTAAAGCGGCTCTCCAGAAAATATCAAGGACAGAACGAAGATGTCTCAGACTAGCGACTAACCTACCACGTTATACACCGATTCCCATAATTTACGAACAGGCCAAAATCCTTCCCTTAGAACTTCTTATAAAAGAACAGTCGGAAAAATTTTACAAAATACAAATTCAAAACAGCTCTCTGACCAAAAACATGATAGCCAACACAAAAAACAAACTCCTCAACAAAAAAATAAAGCACAAACTAGCCTACCAAAACCTAGAAGCATTTAATTAATGCAAAATACAAGAAAAAATCTAAAACTACCACCACCGACATAGGGGTGAGAGTAAAAATATTAAAAAACAACAACAACATCGAAAGCAAAACCTAGAAAGGTATAGACCACACCAACTCCTAAAAATTGATAAATTATAAGAAAACAAAATAATAGAATTGTAAGCCGACAAAGGCAGGAAATTTCTTTACACTTAGCCAGAATCCAATCAGTATTATGCAGTATCCATAGTGTGAAGTTTATGTATACATATATGTATGTATATTGTACATTTTGTGTTATGTGTATGTATACAACTGATATGTTTACTCTTGTTAATATGTAATAGAATTCTTTAAATGCAAAATGCAAATGCTTGCCAGTTACCTTTTTGATCAAGGGTTCGTACCCTGCGCGCATTGGGTTGTTTTTTCCATCTATCTACTTATAAATATTTCCCAAGAAATATAATATTAAATAATAAATATTGTAATAGCAATAATTGATAGTTCAGAATTCGAATTTTTCTCTCGCTCTCAACGAAACACCCCCAAGACTAGTTTCAGCCCTGTTAGGCCTCATCAGTTGGGTTTAGTTCTGTTGAGAACGAAAGAAAAATTAAATCTGAACTGTTTAGAATACGTCGCGGTTAATTGTTTAAATGAGATGCTTTAGCAGCGACCT
>JARJDZ010000680.1:0-45901 GCA_030264555.1 Aleochara sp. GC000083
CTCTTCTATTGTGTGTTCGTTAGTGGCGTCGATCGTCATTATTCAGCACTTTCTTCGATGCGTGCACTCGACGCACCTGCAACTGTGAATCATAGATCATTCGAAACGAACCAGTTCACTTTTCATATTTTCATCAATATCTCCGAAACGAATGATCCAAATGCTTTCAAATTTTCAGAGATTGTTTATAATATATTCACGGACATATTTAGCGATTTGCAATATCGAGAATCAATTTGTTCATAAATTATTAATGTTTATAAATAAAAGAATTAATTCTTCTTAGTTCAAACGCGATTTTCTCGCAAACGGCTCGGCCGATTTCCACCAAATTTGGAATATAAACTAATAACACCAAGATGCTTAACATATTGTGAGTGGAAAAGTTGTCCAACGACTGGGGGTGGCACTTAACTATGAAAAATTAAATAATCGGTCAATAGTTTTATACGTTTATTTTGTTGTACTTACAATCGATTCATTTGATATAATCAAATCTAGCCCTGAATGCTACTGATAGATCATGATCTCTCTGGACCGAATTTACCCGAAAAAGCGTTTCATTCCGAGCGCCAAAAGAAGTTTTCACTTCAATAAAAAAAATTGAATTAAGTTTATGTTCAAGAAGGTTTTCGTGTAAACAAACGAAACAATTGTCCGTACGCTCATTGGAACATTATTATTAATGCGTTATTGTTGTTTCAGGACGTGCTCGAACATTGTCTGAGGCAATTCGGGCGCAAACAATGGGCAAGGGCGATAAAAGAACGCCGCAGCGCTCGGAAGGTGGTAAGTAAGAGTTTTCCTCGCCAAATTGACTATTAAATCTTAATTTCCCGCCCCCACCGTCGCTAATGAATTAATTTCCCCCTGATTATGTGCCTCGATGTTGTCGAAGAATGGACGCGGAAGTGGAATATTGATCAGGCAAATTATGAGTCGGCCGGGCGGAAAAATAAGCGCCCTGGGATTCGAATTTAATTGGCGAGATCTTTGGTAGCACTCAACAACACTTCGTCCAAGTTCGGCGCTGGGAGCTAATAAGCCGTATATTTTCGTTAGTGTCGATACTTCATCGGAAGCAAACTCGTTTTTCAGTCTACGTGCCCGCAAATAACGAGCCTAATCGGAAATTATTGCGTGGTGAACGAAGAAATGCTATCAGAAAGCATCGAAAGAAAGGATAATTGAAGATGCTCCAATTTCTTCCTATTGTTTTTATGGATTGTGTACGTTTCTAATTTGATGGTATCTCAAATTTAGGGCTTGAAAGAAAGATGAAAAAAATGACGATCCAAAATTCTGAAATCAATACTTCTAAGAATTATTACCATGGAAGATCATTCAGAATTGAAGGTATCTACAATGAATGAAGATTTTTCATCATGTCAACTGAAAATGTCTTCAAACTAAATTCAAGCCTTTCTGGATATTTGTTTTTCCATGTTTTCCAAAAATTTCTGAGTGGTGTTTTTGGTGACTTCAAGAAGAAGCTACTAAGTTCCAAATGTTTCAACCAATAAATTTTTGGTCTATTACAATCTTGTAATCTTGGGATCTAAATTCAAGGTTCTTAAGATGTTAAATTACGATTTCAAAAATATAACATTTTCTGAAGTCTGAATTTGTAGAGATGTATGTATACCAACAACACTTGAAGTTATCTTATCAATGTAAACTGAAACAGTGTGTCGATCAGACGTGTCACTAATTTGTCTTCAGCTTCCGGCATCACTATAATATCACCCCTTTTATTCATTACTAAAAGCGATGCTCTCATCACCAAAGAACCACCCTACAAGAGCCTCCAACAAATTGACACCAACTCAAAAATGACCATCTTTTCCCACAAATTCAGACACCTCCTTTTACCATCATCAACCACTCACATGATCCCAACATTCTTGATTAAAACAACTCAGTGTTGAAATAGTGTCTTCATCTTCGGAATTACACAGTATAGTCTTGTAGTGATATCATCAGGCTGAAGAGCACTCCGCGTGCATAATGGAAGGACGAGTGGTTTCCTCCTAAGCTTCTCGCGCCCCTTTGACACATTGCACACAATGTTGCCCCAACACCCATCCAAGAAACACACCTTCCCGGACGGAGAACATAATGTAATAAGATGAGAGAATGATAAATTTGTCCCGAGATAGTTGCGCAATTTTCGCGCAACTTTAAATAACTATTAATCACTTCTTTCGCGCGTCATTCAGAAGAGGTTTTTTTGCTCGTTGTTCCTTCTGGTGTTGGGTATTATGAAGTGCACGCTAATGAAGAACACGAGAATGATACAGATGGGTGCAAGCTGAGGGCGTTGCTACAAAGGCGAATTGGAGGATAATTTAAATTGCTGCCTTGGAGTTCTTCTGGTGCAGACAAAATGGGATAAATGTGTTAGGAGTACGGTAATTTACGGAAGGGTACATATGTTTGTGGAATTGCTTCTTCAGTGGTGTAATCCCATCAAAGCCAGTGTTGCAGTATCCCTCATTACATGGAAGCAATTCCGTTTGATGTTAGTACAGATCAAGACAAATGGGACTGATAATTCGATGCGAATTCTATGTATTTTCTTCGTGTTGCTTCCTCTGAGATTATCTTTCTGGGATTCTTGTTGGATGTGACTTTTTCATTAAGGTTTACCTCTTTAAGTTATTGTAGCATCTATAGTTTTGTAGATATGGTCCAGATTTCTCTGGGTCTCTTCAATTCTTCCACCTCTTGAGACTCAATTCTGAACCTTCTGGTATCTTCAAACCCAAAATGTGTAAATACCTTGAAAGCAACAACCTGGAAGTGGAACACTTCGAAAGCCATCTACAAAGGTGACACCCAAGAAGAAAAAGAAGGGAAGAATGGAAATGAAAGCGCATTAAGAGCTACTCAAGCTTTAGGCCACAGATCTTCCAGCCCATATAAATGTTAAAAGGAATGCGTGTTACATTTATATCTCAATATCAATACGTGCGTACATGCTGCCTGAAGGAAGACCCATCTCGGGTTGGGGAAGCATCCAGGTTCCTCGGATGGTCTCGATGTGCATGGGGCCAAAATCCCACGCGAAACGAGACGTAAGTAAACGTCGTCGACATAAAAATTCCACGCTTCTTGGGATGTCTACACTGAGTGATCCAAAAATCGAACCCCCAGATTCTTCAAATTCTACGGGAAAACTCGATGAGGTTGTTCTTTTTGATAGGGAATGGGCTTTCTGACTGGGGTACAATAAATGGGCTTGTGGGAGTGGGATAATATTCTTTGGGTCTTTCGCGAACAACAATATATAAGTATTAGGTTTTTTTGAAGAGGGTAAATGTGACATGGGGTTAGTCGATACGTTGAGATATTCCAAGGTTGCCGAGTGGATATCTGGGACCGCTGTTATCAATTCGATATCCTCCTGTCACAAGAGATTTCTCGTGTATCTATCTCCTGATCTATCTTCTATGAGGATAGAAGAATACAGTCAGTAGATGTTAAACAATGTACAATTATCCAATGATACTGAAGTAGCTGAAATAAAATCAAGTAGGACATGTCATAAACAAAACCCAAAACAAAAAAAAACATTCTGGAACCAGAAGGCATTGTACGGTTACGATTGTGAAGCAATTCTTGAACGCCAGCATGCGCTTGACAGAATCGTATCGCATCAAAGTTTGTTCGCAACTTGCATGCATTCGGGCCGGCTTCAGATAGACGTCAGATAGAGGCGCGCATTTATAGCGTCCCTCGAACGAAATTGGAATATCATGCAGAAAAGCCCCCGAACGGTTGGAGGCGAGGAGCGGCAAACAGGAACCCGTTAAGCGTGCAGATATCGTGAATACGTTACGTAAATGCGCCTCGGAATAAAGAAGTATGAATTTACTTCTCTGGCGCGCACGCATTACGGAGATAAATTGTGTATGCAGTGTAAACACATATTGTTTCCTCGGCATTGCGAAATCAACAACTTTTCCCAGCGTAGGTTTATGTCCATGCGCAAAAGGGATGTTCTTGTAAAGTTGGTTTTGTGTTTCCAAAGTTGGAGGTGTTTAGTCATACTACAGATATCAGAGATGATACTCCATTTTTGCAATTAAGGTATTATTGTTAAAAAAGTCATTTATAGATGTTTATTGATAAATATGATGAGAGTTGATCAGCTTCGAAGAAGATAAAGGTGATCTAAGCATGATAAATGACTGCGAAGTAAGATTTGGGAGTCTATGAAAGTACTCGAAGATGTCTATTCAGAAACTAATTGGTATTTTTGGTTGAAATTTTGGATATACATTCAAGAAGTGTTTATGAACTTAGAGCCATAGTGTGGGATACTGGGAAACACCTTCCAGACCATCCCAAGGCTGTTGAAACAGAATTGAGGTACCTTCAAGAATGGAACTGCAATAAAAGTTGTTCATAACTTCTCAAAGTATAAAATTTGATGTATAGACATCACAAAAGGTTCTATAAGTTCCCATGAAAACATTTGGGACTTTTGGGTCCAAACTTTTCAGATCAAAATTACTGATTTTGGAATCAAAAACAATGAAGATGAGACAAGAGAAGACCACAAGTTTATCTTTCCAAAGAGTAGTCCTTGATCATTTCTTAGATCTAAATATATTATATATTGGTCAGGTCAAATAAAATAGAATCATCCAAGATTCTACAAGTTTGAACATTCTGGAAATTGGTTTTAAACTCTTCAGATCAAAGAATCAAGTATCAAGAACAATGAGGATATTGAACAAGGTATCATTCAGTATAGAATAGTCTTTGATTATTTCTTAAACTCAAATACAGTAAAATTAATAGTAAATCGTGTCCTTCAGAAAATGGGACATTCGTTCAAAAAAAATTCTTATATCATAATCAAAAATTACAATTACAATCAAAACTGAAGACTATGCAAATAATAAATAAATTGAAACACCTTAAGTATGCTTATTATCACAGAAATTAAGCCTGTACCTGCAATAGTTAACCTCTCTTATAGAATTTCTGAGTGATATCAACCGCCGCCTTGAGATACTCCTTATCGCACGGATTCCGATCCCAGAAAGGACCTGGACAGTTCATCTGCTGGAAGCACTCATGATTGAACTCCTTCGCGTAGACCGAACAACAGGTGATGATGGCCCACACACATCGACTCGGAGGTGGCTCCGTTGGTGCCTGAGTGGGCGCAGGTGTTGGAGGTGGCTGGGTGTCCACAGGTGACCCAGCAAAGATGGACCCATCCATCTTCTGCGGCCTTTGCGGACGCAACACCATAGGCCGCTGATTGGTCTCATTCTTAGACCGGTGAATCAGCGGCGGTGACGACGTGGTCCTCACATTGGGTCTTCGAGTCCTCCTCATCATCGGAGGTGGCGTGGTCGCACGTGACGGCGGTTGCATCGGCGGGTCGAAATCCCAGACGGGCGCATCCGGATCAAAGTTACGATCCACGATCGGTACATCCACCTCACCATCATACCCAATGGTCGTGGTCCGCATCGCCGGCGGGAGATAGCCCATCGGGGGCAGATAGGACTGGCGTGGGTCACTCGGTGGTGGTCGCCGGATGTAGACCTGCTGTGGCGGGAAGTATATGGGCATGCCGCCAGCTGTACCCAGCACCGGGATCACGTAGGGTCGATGGACGGGATAGACGGGTTGCTGCCAGACGGTGAACGTTGATGGGAAGTTGCGGCGTCGCAGACGGTAGAATTCTTGGGCGGCTCGTTTGTGGACCTGTTTGAAGTCCGCTTCGGATGACCCTCGGTTGATGTTCGGTTCGGATGATCCTCGGTTGATGTCCAGGAGTTGGAGGACGGCGTCTTCGACGGGTTGCTTGGCTGGATGGTCGGCGGGTGGTGATGGCTTGTCGTTGGAGGCAGTGGGTCGATCTGTTGCTTCTTCGCTGGCGGCGGTATTATTTGATCGGGATGCGAGGTGGTGGCGGTGATGCTCGTCGTATTGATCCGCAGCGTTTGCCACGATCGCCACGACGAGGAGCAGCAGGCAGCACGTTCTCGACACGTTCATCCTGCGGGATAACAAAAACGGTGTGAGATTAAATTTCGATAATGATGGGTGCTCTGCTGGTTCGAGCGGCCAGCAATTTTCGCTCGCGCACGCGGAACTAAATTGAAACGGGAAATTAATGCCTCCGATTTGGGTACAATGGATCCATTCGATCCCCTGATTACATCCCTTTTTTTTGGTCGCTTATCAACATCGATATTTGAATTCATGTTTTGATATCGTTTTAGTACCATGTTTTTGTTCTTCATTGCCAGTATTTTTGAGCATCATTAACTGAAGTATCCAATGATTTCCAGAAAGATTTGACAATGATTTAACAACCCTTTGATATTAAGAGGGTCCCTTGCCAATTTTTAACTAATAAAAGTGTCTGGCCAAAATATCTTCTTGGTCCTTAACTGTTAACAACAAGACGGGACCATTAATTACTGAATCCTAAGAATTTCAAAAAGGTTTGTCAAAGTGACTCATTGTTAAACAACCCAAGTTTTGACAAAAAGGTGACTTAACATTGACCTAACAACACTTTGGCCACAATCAAATCCTTTGATTACTAGATATAATTTTAGTACTCTGCATTTTTGATCAATTTTAACTACAGAATTCAATGATTTTAGAATCTTTTGACCTTGAACTAAACATGTCTAATAAAAAATCCAGATGAAGATTCATTGTTAAACAACAATTAAAAGATCACTTAACAATGATTTAACAATACTTTAACAACAATTAAATCCTTCACTTTCTTGTTCTCTCAAATAACTAACATTTTACAACATTTAACTAAAACCTCCTCCTAATTTTTCGATCGAAATGTTGCAACTTGTAACAACAAATAAAATCTCAGAGAAACTTACATGTTGACGTAGGATACTTCGGTATCAGCGTAACAAAGACGATTTTGATAAATTCGTAATGAATTATCAAAATTGCTTTGTTTTTGCTACACCCTGCACCAACTGTATCACTTCACGAAGAACTTGAAACTGAATCAAGTGCCCATTTTGGGCCCTATTTATACGAATCTGTCCTCGGCCTGGGCAAAAGGTGGGAGGCATCAAGCCATCAATGAAGGAAGATTCCCAGAATACTTGACCAATTTACTTTAACTAACCACCACCCTTCTAATGTAATAAAGTTCTTCGTGGTTGGAGTGGATGCACCTCAAGTTGCCACTTGACAGGTAGATGGGTTTACAAGTGCAGACATGAATCTTCAATGGGATTATCCCATTTATTTCGGACCTGGCGACGAAAAGACGCAGAGATTTGATGCTTGCTTTCAAATGTTTGAGATGTGTTCAACAATGGTTTATACAAGGTACTCGTCAAGAAGTTAAGAGGGTTGTGGAAGTTGAAGAGCTCAGTAGTTGACAAATATGAATAAATTATTGGTTGTTGAATTCTGGGTATAATTTTGATTGATAGAGATGAAATTGATGTTGCAGAAAGTTCTTCAGAAAGTTCTAGGATTGAAGAGAATTTCTTTCTATCTAACAATGTTATAATATTAGACTCATCATCAGTTGTAGATCAGTAGTCTTTCAAAATTATATCAAATTTTATAATCTTTATCATTGGTTTTTAGATCTGTTTATTTTTGATTCTTGTAAAATGTCAAAATATTATTAAATATTACAAGAAGTATTAAGTATTACAAGAATGGTTCATAGTTTAGTTTACAGCCATCACTTTTCAGTCAAGGACTCATAAATTACATGTGGTCAAACATTTTACTCAGAATTTTCGAAGATTCATTCTCATCTATTCAAATTTGAAGAGTTTCAGAATTTTATAACTGTCAGAATTGAAGTACCTTTTAAAGATGATGTCTTTGACTTTTAAGTACAGATTAGTAGTCATTTGAGATGAGATGATTTATTGTCCCAAGTATGAATTTGAAGAAGTAAATAATCCCAATTTCAGGTATAAATTGAACTCAGATTCGAATGAAGAAAGAAGAAAAGAAATTGTTTATTGTTTCTTGTCAAAATATTAGTGAACTTTAGAGCTTTCTTTGACTTTCACTGTAACACCTCTTACTACAAGGGTTGTTGATGGCTTACAAATCTTACTTTTCAGTCAAGAAGTCATAAATTACATGTGTTCAAACATTTGACTCAAAAATTTCGAAAATTCGTAACGGATTCATTCAGAACTGAAGAGTTCCATAATTTTATAACTGTCACAAATGAAGTAGCTTTTAGGGATGATCCCTTTGACTTTTAGCTAGAGATTAGTAGTCACTTGAAATGATTTGATTTATGGTCCTAACATCTTCAAATTTGAATAAATTACTGATGAAAATGAAATTTCAGGTAGAAAAACTTTCGAACAACATTCGAATGAAAACAAAACATTTTCTAGACTTTTAAATTTATCGAAGTCAATTTGTTCAAAGTGCAATTTGAATACAATTACAAGATGAAGAAACTGGTAGAAAAAGATAATTGAAGATTGGTTTCATGTTATTTAAGAACTGTTTTTTCTTAGGGTTGTTTCATCCATCACAGATGGATTACCCTTTCGGAATCCATCTTAAAGGGATTGATTGGACGATGAGGAAGTGAAGACATACAATTTACGATTTTTTTACCCAAGCTTGAGATTCCATCCTGAGAACTAAGAAGACTTCTTCGGAAATCACTTTTCTAATTAAACTAATTAAAATTTTCTCTTGTTTTTCTTCAAATCATTTTTCGAAGATATATCAACTTGAAATTTATTACTGTAGGGAAATAAATAATTAACTTGTAAGAATTATAGATTCAAGATAGTTAACTTACAAATTTCTAAGTTGTAATCTTCAGGTAACTTCTTGTAGCTTTTAATCTCTAACGGTTCTTCAGGTACCAACTTTTCAGAACTCAATTAGTATAATTCTGGGAATTTGAAATGTAACTGATTTTATAGTTATAGTTGATATTACTATTGTTTAATTCTAAAGTTAACACAAAAATAATTTTAAATAATTGATAATAGTTTCTTAGTTGTAATTTTTGGTAACTTCTTTTCAATTTCTTGCCTTGATAGCAAATTTTGATTGATTAATCAACAAATCTGTAGATTAACCATTTTACAAACTACATGATGATAATTAATCTTGCAGAATTAGTGCAAAAATTGATGACTGTAAAATAAAATTTCAAATTCCCTTTTTTTCGTGATGACCTCATTTTTTGAAATCAAAAAAGTAATCAAATCAAATAACACCTCATTATATTTTGACATGTTTTGACACCATTCAAACACCTCGAACCACATTTCATCCTCCAGTTCCATATTCATAATTGAGAAATGGCACTTCATTAAAACTGTCACACGAACCAGACAATTCCTTCAGCTTTGCACATGCATTATTCAATTTGAGCGAGCTTTGACGCTGCATGCACATTGACCAAATATCCAATTTTGGGAGCGATCGGCTTTGACATCACTCGCGCGAACCGAGTTATTAACAAAGGCGAATTCAATTACCTCAACTTTTAGTGCGAAAGCAAGTTGTTGCCATTCAGCAACTCTGCCAACTATTCGCCAATCGTCGACAAGCGCATCGCATAGAGATAGCGCACATTTCGAATATAATATATACGTGCGTATTGTTAGATGAACTGTAAATACGCGATTCGCATCTGCGCGTATGAATTTGCAAATATCTGCAGTGGGCCATTTCACGCATCGCAGATTCGCACCGTTCGCTCGAATCGGCTCGGCATTATGTGTGCATATCTGCACAATTTCTGCAACTTCTGATGCCCTCGTATGCATTTGCAAGTTGGCAAACTTAATCAAAGTCTATTATGCAGGCAACGTCGACACGAGTCGTAAAAATGGGCAGAGAAGATATAGGAGAATAAAATTCAATCGACGTATGAAAATTTTAAATTGCCTTCAACTGGTGAAGAATTTCCAACAAACAGGAATGGAAAATGATATGTACTTCAAGGTAATATAATATATGTATATCTGGATGGTTTTCCGGGAAAACTCATTCAATTGCGATAAAATTTTAATATCTCGAGTTGATATCATCGTCTTTATGATGTTATTAAATTCATTCACATTTTATAATTTCATGATGAAAAAATCTTCATTGTAAAACCATAAAATTATTGGTGTAATTAGAAATACAGATAAGATTTTATTTTTTATGGTTTGGATTAGTTTTTGAGATCATAAAAAATTATAACAATTTTTCTTCTTATCAACATTTCTTATTTGTCAAGATTATGATTTAAGATTATCAAATTGATACTTAAAATTTATGAACAATGTCTTAAATCAGAAAAATAGTATAATTTCCTATGTGATGTAAAAGTTATTTGTTAAAACTCTTTTTAAGTACTTTATTAACAATTATCAAAGTTAAGAATTCATAGTTTCTTGTCATAGGAAAAAAAGATAAAGAATTTTGATATTTTAGTAGATATATTTTCAAAATCTCATTGTATGGTCTCACAGTTGAAACAATAATTTGAAATAAGCAAAATTTCAATTATAAAAATTTCAGTTATAAAAATATCTTTTCACTTTTTAAATGAAAAAAAAACGGTTAATTTTCCTTTTTGATAAATTGAAAGTTTATTGTTAAAGTTTTCGAAAACAGCTTCTGAAATCAACCATTTATAGTTTTTCTTTCTCCTATCAAAAAATTGTTAAAGTACATATAATTGTTGAATAACAAATCGAATTTGTTTTCTCAATATGAAAGCTTTCACTTTTCAGAATAAATATTTTCCAAATATCAATGTATAGTTACACTATTGAGTCAAAAATTTGAAAACCACCAAAATTTCAATTATCAAGATATCATTTCTTATTTAAAATCTGTTAACAATGATTTAAATCAGAAAAAGAATTTGATTTCCTGTTTTCTTATTAAACGTTTTTTAAGTTTTTGACAACAATTCTTGAAATCGACCATTTAGAATTTTTTCTCCTATTAAAAATGTGTTAAAGAATAATTCTTGGATAGTAAATAAAATTTGTTTTATGAATATGAAAACTTTTAGTTTTTTGACTTAAAGTGAGAAAATGGTTTAACTTTCTCTTTGATCTGAAAATTTGTAGTTAAACTTTCGTTAAGTTATTGATAACAATTCTTGACATCAATCGTTTAGTTTTTCTTTAATGTATAATTATTTTATCAAATATGCAATTTATTTTTTCAATATGATATTTATTTTCTAAGATAATTTTCAAAATATCAATTTAAAGTCACCAATTTAATTTCCTATAGTTACAATAACTTGAAAAGAAATAAACTACACTTTTTGAAAAAACTGACTATTTTGAATGTATTAATTAACATTAAAAATGCTTCATCTCAAAATTCTATCAAACTTCTGTTTTTTGAACTTTCAACTTTACTTTAAAAAGTTCAAAATTTTGCCAAAATTATTGTCTGATCTTTCCCTAAATCCAAACTTCTCAAACACCTTTAATTAACTTCCCTATCAGTTGAAAATTTTTAATTTAAAAACTGATAAATCTTCAACAAATTTCAAAGTCAAGAAACTTTTTTAAACAACAACAAAATCTTAACCTTTATTTTTTACTTTCAATATCTGAACATTGCAATAATATCATGTGCCAACTTCAGAATTGGCATTTCATGCAATATTTCGAGAGCACTTTGAAAATTCGGCGATTTTCCCCTCTTCCTCGTCCTCTCAATGAAGAAACGAAATGATGATGGCAACGAGCGAAGGAAACGAACGCACGAAGAAAATTAAATTTCCCATTGTACTCTTAACTTCTGCGCTTCACTTGCAACTTGAACGAGTACGATAAGGCATTCGCGGACAAGCAATTTCACTGCTTCTTCTTCTTCTTCTTCTTCGCGAATTTGTTGCCAGTGAAATTGCACGCACTCGGAAGGAAACTTGCGCACGAAAAATAAATCATCATTGATGTCGATCTCGACGAATTCGCACATTCATCGAATGCACGCTCATCGAGCGGTATGAGGCTTGTTGCGAATTTCCACTCGCGGAAAATTTCAAATTTATTAGTATTAATAGCTACCTGAAGCATCATTTTTCCAATAACAATCAATTCACTTTAATTTTCAGCAAACTTCGTCAAAAATTTTTGGTATGAGACATCGCAAAATTCACTAATTTGCGAAAATGATTTTCAGATAATTTTTGTTATGATTGAAAGTTGTCATGGTGAAATTTTGTTATATTTCTTGGTAATAGTTATAATTATTTGTTGTCAGTTGAGGAAAATTGATTTATCGATTGAATGTCTGTTATTGGCAACTTCCATTAATAAAAATCACTATCAAGACTCTATTTCCGTTTCCGGATAATTAAGACTATCACATCACATCACAAATTGAACGTAGAAAATCACAGAACGAAAACTTACTTTAAAAATCCAAGATGTTGCTTTCAGTTGACCCGAGTACAAATTGTAGAATTGCACAAATTGAAAACTGAATCGCGACTGAACTCAAATCATAACAAACGATGTCATTTAAAGCTCCATGCGCGACTACGTCAATAAATATTCGTAATGTCATCTCAGAAATCTCTCCAGCTTTTTATTAGTCATCGAAATCAGCGTGGATTTACCAGATTTTAACATTGCGTTTATCGTTGGATTTATTTTGCGATAAGCAATCTTTGAACTGACCTCAAGTTCACTTTATGAAACTTTGACACTTCGTCATAAAATCGTTATTAACAACAAAAGTCATGCCTTTATTCAACTCTAATTTGAAATTATTTTCGAATGCATAATTTAACATCAAAAAATTCAGCAATTTTTTTAAAATTGATAAAATAGTGATTTCTGTAATTGATTTTTTGATGGATCACCATATTTTTGAAGATGAATTACTGATATTTGATTTGATAATTGCAGATTTTAGAAAATTTCTTAAAAGATTGTCACAAAATTTATCCAGACAAAGGTGCAACACGTTTTTGGTCCTTGATGACAAATTTGATGATATATACTCTATTAAACTTCTAATTAAGCAAAGGGGATTACAATTTTTTGCCAACCACGATTTTGCACATCATCGATGTTGAAGTCATTGTAATCGAGATCTTTCAGTCACGATTCCTCGAGTTCCGGGGCTCAAACAAATACAACATAAAAAAAAACCACTCCAGAACGTATGCAAACAAAAACGATGGCGCTTTATGAAAAACAAATTGAAATGAAGTCATCGTCATCGATCGACCAATTCATGATCACGTTGATTTTTTCCTTTTATCTTTCTCTCTTTTTCACTTCCATATTTGCGAATGCATGTTCGTAATTAAAGAGCACTATCCTGATATCACTAATTAGAAGCCACGCCCTCACTGATTGATTCGTCGTTGCACCTCGAAGAAAAAATTGTCACACCACGAACTGAAATGGAAAATGGAACTGCAAGTTGAAACTGAAAAAAGTTGCTGATTGAAAAATCAACCAGTTTTCATTTCGAGTTATTGCCAATTTGAAACTATGAGCATTCCTCGATGTCAAAAAATTTATCAACTGAACTGTTCCAATATGTGCACGTTTAATTAACTGCACCTTTTTGCCAAAATTTTGCGTATGAAAGTTGCATGGAGAAATGAAGAAGACCAAGCATACGGTTTTAATTATAACATTTTTCATTAGGTGCGCTCGACGGGAAAAATGTTAATTGTGCTTTCATTAAAAGCATTTTCCATTTGCTCGCGTGTGAAATTTCGCACTGGCTGAAAGAACTAATTTTTCTAATGGGGGCGAGGATGTGTTTTTCAAAATCATAAAAGTATTCATCAACAAATTCAAATTCAAGTCAACTTTATCTAGTTTTTCATAGTGTCCAAATTTCTGTAAATTAAGCTAATTAAAAATTTTGGTTTTTGAAGTTAGATTATTATCATTGATTAATCAATGAAATTCTATGAAATATTTTTAAAAAATGTTAATATTTCATCTTCAAAACGAATATTTTTGAAGATTCGTTGGGAAATGCAGAAATGATACTTCAAAGTTTTCCAAAACTTTGGTTTTGTTTTGTTTTATTAATTATATAAATTTTCCAGTAAATTTCACATTTTTGACCAAGTTCTTCTTTAAAAAGTAAGTAAAGTTTTAAAAATAATCATAATAACTGAAAAAGTATACTTTTCAAAGAAAAAATTATCTTCCAAATGAACTTTTTCATGCTCCATTAGGGAATGAAAAATTAATTTCAAAACTTTTTTGTTTTTGATGAATTTTACTTTTGTTAACAAGATTTGTAATCAAAATAATCAAAATATCAAAATCTGACAATGAAATTATTATTTTATGGAGATAATCAAATAATAATTATGAATTAGTGAAACTATTTCAAAGTAAGTAAAAGTTTATAAAGAAATCTCAATCTTTCAAATTTACATATCTTTTAAATGAAGTTATTGCATAATTTTTGTAAAAATGTTTTTACATTTTATAACTATACAATGGAAACTTATTTCACAGTAAATTTTACATCTTTAAACAAATTTTGCAATCAAGATGTCATGATCAATAATGAAACCAGTCTTTAAAAAAACCAATTGCAAAAAAATGAATTTGCAAAGTAATTAAACATATGATTTTCGGAAGTTAATCAAATAGTTATCATTAATTAGTGTAACTATATAAAAGACAGTAAAAGTTTACAAAAAATTTCAATTTTTCAATTTTTCAATATGTTCCAAATGAAACTATTTCATAACCTTTTGAAAAAATTAAAAATAACATCTCAAAATGATCTAGAAAACTTTTTATTACTTATGATTACATAAACTTTTTCTCACTTCTTTGAGCAACATTTACAATCAAAATGTCAAGATCCGGTAGTGAAATCAACCTTTAAAAACCCCAATCACGAAGACAATGAATTGGCAACTCATAAGATACAATAAATCCGCACGAAATTCGAAAACATCAGCATCGAACAACTTGATCATTGCAACAAAAGGTCAAAACGTGCATGATGACGATTGCAAATGTCGTGTCCATGAAGAAGTGTACTGAAGTTCATTTGGAACAGCTCCCCGATGAGGAATTAATGATTTAATTGGCAGCGACACGCGACACAACAAATCCATTACAATAAATTAGACCGAGCAAGAAGTGCGCAAGAGTGCTTTTAGGAAAGTCGCATTAATTTCGTTTATAAGGCCATTCTTCGAAGCGCACCAAATATTTTTGAGTGTCTCATGTATCCGGCTTCTTGTGTGCTCATATTTTGCACTGAGTTTTTAATCAGGAAATAAATTGCGCGCGGCTAAGTGTACTTTAATGATTCGGGCACGAATAATGGATTAAGAGGAGTAATAGTTTTATGGTACATTGCGCACGGTGGGCCAAATTCGGGATATTAGGATGCAAGGACCTTTTGGATCCAGAAGTCATCCGAGATGATTAAAGAAGATTATCTTTTGGATACAAAGTTCAGTGCAATGAAATTAGTTTTGTAAATGTTCTCTTTCAGCAAGAATATTAATTTTGTGTTTGTAATCAACAATGTTATTGAAGATTTTATTATCTTTGTTGAATATTTTTTGAAAAAATTTTTAAATTTGAGAAACATGAAATTTTTCTGAAAAAATTTATTGGTGAAAATATTCTTTTGGGGTTTAATTTTAAAATTCTTCCATCAAATAGTTTCCATAATAAATTTTATTGGTTAATTACAGAAACGAAACCAAAAACCGCAACAAACTGTGGTTTTATATGCAAAATTTGAAAATTAATTAGCATTCCCTTTTAGTCCCACATCATTTCAACAATAATTAATCGAGGTAATAAATTAAATGCATTCGAAATTCCTCAATTTATTTGTTTTCCAATAATTTACCAACAAAATTCTAATTGGTCCAAAATTAATTTCACAATATTGAAATTCATTAATTTTACAACCAACTTATTAGCATACTAATAAATTAGTTCCACATACAATAAACAATTCCAAAAATAATGTCATCACAACTTCTTAAGAAAAACTGCAAAACAATAGACTTTCAGCAGTAAATAATTTGCGAAAAATGCTACAGCATGATTTTATTGTGCACTTATTCGCAAACTTTCGCACAATCTTGGAAGCAAAGCCATAAATCATCCGACTTGCATGACGTTAATTGAACGCCTCTCCAATTGCACTCAATTGAAACGCATTAGTTACACCAAGAAAACACTAAATAATCACGTTTTCTTAACATTTCACATCATAACGATGTTGTTCGAACGTTGAAAACATGAATTTCATGCGAATAATGAAGGAATTTGATGTTTGTCAGCTGAATGATCTCTATTAGTTCAATTGCATCAAGTAAATGAAAAATTTCCAACAATTATTGTACAAATTGTGGGTTTATCTTTTAATTGAAATCATCTGTTTCAGAATTTCCATCGTTGATTGAAATCAAGGATTTTTTGATATCAATTATTCCTTGAATTTTAATCTAAAAACTTCAAGTTTTTATTTCACACTTCAAGAATTATTTTTCTAATGTTGAAAAGAATGCAATTATCAATTATATAAAGTATTCTATGAATAAAACGTTCCAGATAATTTATAAAATGAAACGCAATTAAATTTTGCATTAAAAATGCAGATATCTTATGAGTCAACTTCAATTCAACAACAATAAATAGAGTGATTACTTCACTTTCATTAAGTTGTAAAATTCAACTTTGAGTGTGAGCAATAATTGGACTTGTATGAATATTTGCAAAGAACAACAATGATTCAGGGATTCCCTGACTCATATTTCATATTTTTACCAGTTGATCGTTTATGTTGTCATACATTTGGATGAGTTTATGAATTTGCGAAGAAGAGGAAGTAGTTTTGTTGAAACGGTATGTGCACATGTCACACGAGTTTGCATGTATTTCAGGAAGCAATTATTCGCATAGTTAAACTGTGCAGTAATTATGAATGTTGCCATGTGCTAAATTCATGCTTTGATGTTTCTGTTGCAGGTCAGTTAACATTAGATAATATTTTTAATCCATAGAGATATGTTTGAAGTGGAAAATACCAGAAATATAGGTTTTATTACATTTAATTTCAAATAATTTCGCATTGGTCGAAATACAAAAAAAGGAATTTAAAAAAAACGTCACCGAAAATCGATTTGGAGAAGCAAAATTTAAGAACAAATGTAATTTTGAAATTCACATTACTTTATCTTAATAAATAACTTTAATTACAAAAAATACTTCAGTCATAAAATTTATATTTTTAAAAATTAATTCAGAAATTGTAAAAATATTTTCTCTTTGTATTTTCTTCAACTATCTTTCTACAAACAAAAATGAATTCAATGTTATTCCTTTTGATTTACTAATGCATTGAGTCCAGCAACGTGCAATTTCTTTGCTGCTATCATGATACTAAAATCGCAACCGTGCCATCCGCAATTTTCGCATTTCCCTACGGTCCTCGCAGTTTATCCTCGTGCACCTTGCGTCCATGGACTCCGAACCGGCCTGCTGGTTCGAATTCCCCGCGGGACACATTTAACAGCAAAGTGGAAAGTTATCGCCATCGTTTGCTTTCATTTGCGACGGAAACTGCGCCGCAGAAAAAAGCGCGCCGAGTTAATAAAACATCACTTTATCTCTTCGCTGGCCGATCTGCCGTTTGTGCATTTGTCGGCCAGGACTATCGTTTGATATAAAAACCCGACGGGGGTGGATGCATTCGGTGGACGAAGTGAGAAACAGGAAACGAATGAATGCGAATGTGTTTGCGCGGCGAGGATAATCGGCCGGAAACAAAGGATTCCAAAGAGGAAAAAATGATAGGCGTAATGTGAGCCTGGATGATTTTCACTCCAGTTAATTCCTTTGACTTCCCAGTTTGCAATTTTCCACTGCAGATGCAAGTGAGTGCATTTTGCATGCAATTTGCTTGCTAATTTTACTGATAAAGAATTGTTAACTCATTATCGATGCACCAATTGGATTCTATCTTTTTAGTGGTTTAAGTTTATCATGCAATTTCCGCAATGTTTTGTTAAGGAATTATCATAAATCATGTGCGAATTTCATTGATAAGTAAAATTGCGAGTTTGGATTGCATTGTTGAATTGTGTTCAGTAAATGGCAAGTTAATTACCAAGAACGCTAAATCGCATTAACTTAATGCGATTTCTGATTCCAAATCCTCTCATTCAAATGATTATAAACCATTCTAGCGTTGAACAAACCATATTTTTGATGCCAATTAGAGAAACTAAAATGTCACCCAAAAAACTTCTTACAACTTCTAAGAAATAGTTCTTAAAGTAGCATTAAATTAATGCACTTTCAGATTCCATTTTTTTTTTTAATCAAATGAGTATAAATCATTGATTCCAATTAAAATGTCACCCAAGTAAAAAAAAACTCAGTGACAACTTCTTAGAAATAGTTCTTCTTTGGCTTCCTAAAATTTTGAGTAATTTCGAGTTCTGACCTTCAAATCAAGAGTTATAAAGAAATTCTTGTAGTGGTCTTAATCGGATAATGAGCCGCAAACAATGCAGATCGTCTGGGCAATCAATTAACCAGTAAATTGCGGTCATTACATAACCAGATGTTCAATACATGGTAAGATGATCGCTCATCTATATCGCTGTAATTATAGCCAATTAAGCAGCCTCTGTATTGTTCACTGATTGCAAGTGATTAACGAAGAGCATTCGATCAAATAATCTATTGGGATTGTTGAAAACCTTCTGGTCATTGTTGACTAACTTTTGTCAAAGAAAATTTTTCCAATATTTCTGATAATGGTCAAAAAAATTTGGAACTTCTAGAATTTGAAAAGAATTCGATTAAATAATCCATTGGGATTGTTCAAAAACCTTCTGGAAATTGTTGACTAACTTTTGTCAAACAAAATCTTTCCAATATTTCTGATAGTGGTCAAATATTTTTGGAACTTGGAACTTCTAGAATTTGAAAAGCATTCGATCAAATAATCCATTGGGATTGTTCAAAAACCTTCTGGAAATTGTTGACTAACTTTTCTCAAACAAAATCTTTCCAATATTTCTGATAGTGGTCAAATATTCTTGGAACTTGGAACTTCTAGACTTTGAAAGCATTCGATCAAATAATCCATTGGCAATTTTCAAACACCTTCTGGACATTGTTGACTGACTTTTCTGAAACAAAATTCCAATATTTCTGATAGTTGTCAAAAATTCTTGGAACTTGTATCTTTTAGAATTTGAAAAGCATTAGATCAAATAATCCATTGGGATTGTTCAAAAACCTTCTGGTCATTGTTGACTAACTTTTCTCAAACAAAATCTTTCCAATATTTCTGATAGTGGTAAAATATTCTTGGAACTTGGAACTTCTTGAATTTGAAAAGCATTCAATCAAATAATCCATTGGGATTATTCAAAAACCTTCTGGACATTGTTGACTAACTTTTCTCAAACAAAATCTTTGTAATATTTCTTATGGTGGTCAAATAATTTTGGAACTTGGAACTTTGAGCATTCGATCAAATAATCCATTGGGATTGTTCAAAAACCTTCTGGAAATTGTTGACTAACTTTTGTCAAACAAAATTTTTCCAATATTTCTGATAGTTGTCAAATAATTTTGGAACTTGGAACTTCTAGAATTTGAAAAGCATTCAATCAAATAATCTATTGGAATTGTTGAAAACCTTCTGGTCATTGTTGACTAACTATTGTCAAAGAAAATCTTTCGAATATTTCTGATAGTAGTCAAATATTTTTGGAACTTGGAAATTCTTGAATTTGAAAAGCATTCGATCAAATAATCCATTGGGATTGTTCAAAAAACTTCTGGTCATTGTTGACTAACTTTTCTCAAAGAAAATCTTTCCAATATTTCTGATAGTAGTCAAAATTCTTAGAACTTGTATCTTTTAGAAATTGAAAAGCGCATTAAAAGTAACATTTGAATGAAACGATCAGTCGAATGAAGCAAATCAATTGAATATGCATAAGCATTATGCGAATACAATGCATTGAATCGCCGAATGAATTTGCATTTTTATATCAATCTGAATCCAGGTCTCAATTCCGCACGATTCTTGGAGAATTCAATTGCAAGTTGCATTTGTATGGGAAATACAGAATGTATAAAGGAGTTGCATGCAAACCAGAAAGTTTCGTTGAGCACTTCAATTTCTGAAATTCCGGAATTCAGCTTGTTGCATTATTCCCAATCGCAAATACAGCTCTTCGAAACGCGCCTCCGCAGTTTTCGGTAAATATACACGTGTACACACGCCGGATGGATTCCCATCCATCCTTCGCGTGCAGATTGCCATCCAGAGGGTTGTAAAATCGGGACGCTGGAAGCCGCATCTGCGGGCGCGCTTCTTTCGACATCGATTCGCCAAACTCGAAAGTTGATTCAATTTGATTACCAGTCTCGCCTCGCCAGACGAACCGACTCTTAGCAACGCTTAAGTGAATTTCTGCACGCGTGCTAGTGCCCAGTTCCATTTCCCTTCGATGTGCGCATAATGCAATTGAACAAAGCACTTTCATCCTGCGAGTCCTGGATTTGCGCCGATGTAATTGCAGGATAATTTTTCGATTTTCCTCCAATAGTTTTCCCATGGCTGTGATTTCATTCCTTCTTCAATAGCAACTCATTCGAATGAGGCTGCTGTGTCTTCAGATCTCTACGATTGATCAAAGTTTCTGTCTATGAATGAAGTATTTCTTTGAAAATTTATGATTTTTTTTAATAGATATTTATTTTCAAATGTTTGGATTCATATTATATGTTATTAGTAGTTTAATTATAGTGATGAACATTGAATTTTAGATGTCTCAAAAATTGATTGATTCATTAAATTCAAGTCTAAAAATTGAGACATCCCAAGAGTTTGTGACTTCATATTTCACTTGAAGTTCAAGTTTCTGAATTATTGCCAATTTGGCAGAAAACTAGCCATAAGTATCCATCAAGAACCATGGCTCATGTGAAATCTCTTCTGATTCTACATTACTTCTTAAAGTTTCAAAAGTTCTCATTGAAAAATCTTCAATTAAGAAAAAGTTTTAGAAAATACAAAATTGATTTTCACACAGCAATTATTATATAGCATTTCGGGAAAAAATTAAGAAACTTTTTGATAACAAATTAATTTAATTTCAGTACTTGATATCAAGAAGAAATTCTTTGAAACAAAGACAATTTATTTAACGTTAACGAATCTGTACTTGAAATCTTGAGAATTGAATCGTTCCAATTCCTCATTACGCTGAAAACAAAACCAGTTTCCGGTGGAAGTGGATTTATTGTGTCATCTCTTCCTCGTTATGGCCCTCAAGATCAAATATTTCCAATGATAGGAAATACAAGAGATGGCAATTGACCAAAGATCATAAAATCATATTGGGATGATATCGAAACTATCGATTCCATGATGGAAACGATAAGAATTTTCCGTTGTGGACATTGCTGCCATTTTCCATCTATCTTATATCATCGATATAAGACATTTTCTAATTCGGAAGAAGGCCTTCGAGGTATCAGATTGTTGCACGATGGAATTTTATGTGATTGGATCGACGTGCAAACATATTCTTCAACGAACCGTGAATTCCAGGTGAATGTTGCACTTGAACTTGAGGATTTATTGATCTGCTTTTATTTGTGAGTTGGAAAGTAGCAATTTTATTGGTGGAGTCACTTAATGCAGTTGGAAATTTTATTTTTTATCAAATATTTCAATTTATCATTTCATTTCTAAAAATTAACTATTTTCTTTTACCTATAAAAATTTCATCTTTTTTAAAATCATAATTTTTGGGGGAATTCCGGTTCATAAATTACAAAAAAATCTGTTAATTAAATTATAAATTTTAAAATTTTAATTTTAATTTACAGCACTAATTAATTACCAAAATTTTTTTTCCAAAAGAAGACAATTTTGACATTTATGTTGTTTATGCGACTCAAACATGAATTTGAAATTCAAATTTGCTCATAATTGCAAAATCCTATACAAATATATTTCTACATTGTAAAATTCGAAGTAAAACCGTTACTTTTGTATTATTTTTAACAACATTGAACTTTAATATGAGTTGAATAACATGAATTGTTATTATGATATATTTTCGCTTCGAAGTAGACATCCAAATTCGTTGAAGCATTTCCATAATGAGCGATCCTCAAGTTCAAGTTGTTATGTCTCCAAGTCTAGGACAACAATAACGCCAATAACAATGCGGCTGAACGTTAACATATGCAAATTAATGCGTTATGTAATAAACAAGTAACGAATTGATTTGCTTTGTAGTAGAATATGCTCGAATGTTTCATAATGCTTAATTAACATTCGATATCTTTGGTGACCTTCGTGATGAAAATTCGTTTATAATACAATTTTTGTTACCTTTTGTTGTTTTACAAACAAATTGAAGAACATTTCATGACAAATTTCAATTTTGGTAGTTTTAATTTGGTTTTTTGGTTACTAGGTTATCAGAAGATGATTTTGATTAAATTACATCATCTTTGAAATAAATAATTAACTTTTAATTAAGAAAAATTAAAATATTTTGTAAATTTATGGAGTTAACTATAGGCAACCTTAATAGCACCTGATAAATTTATTTCAAAAAATTTACAATTCAAACTCACTAATTCATTGTGAAAACACCATCTGGATCTATTTTGTTTATTTATAAGTGAAATTTGGAGTTTTTTCCAAAAGAAACTAATTGGAAAATAACAAAAAACAAAAATATAACTTGAAAATTTGGAATTGAAAAACTCGTTTTCATTTCTTCGCAAATATTTGTTGTATTCATTCAAATATTATTTTGCAACTTCCCATGAAATATTAGATACCTACAATTTTATTTCCGGTATTGATTTCTGCAAAAAAAAAAATAAAACTGCATGAAGAATTCAATTTTAGATAAACGAATCGTCAAAAATACATTGCATAAATTCGACGAAATTACACATCGCATCCAACAATGTTTTTAATTCATTTACAATGTCAAACAACTCGGGAAATATTCGCAATAGTGTAAACATCATTTCTCTTTTTATTAAACCGGAAATGGATGTAGCTGCAAGTGAATTAATAAATTTGTCGCCTGCGGAAATCATTATTGATTAAACGTGTTATTTATTTATATCACGAAAAACAAAAATGGAAAATAAACGTATTGAAGATAAATCTGGATTCAAAACTAAAGTATGGAAAAATATCTTTTTGTGAAAAATTGCAAACAATCATCCGGAATGATGCCGCTTGTTATTTACCTTTATGGGCACTATCAATCATATCACAAATGATAAATTCAACGCGAAGAGCTTCGATTCGTCTCGTTCTGCAAGCTGGTGAAATTCCCGCATTTTGGCACATCCCACAATTCCATAGACCAGTCTGGAATTTCGCTGGGTTTCGCGAATTTCCCATCTGCAGATCCTGCATATTTTGATGCATAATTAATCCCGTGGATA
Organism: Aleochara sp. GC000083; assembly: GCA_030264555.1. Lineage (NCBI taxonomy): Eukaryota > Metazoa > Arthropoda > Insecta > Coleoptera > Staphylinidae > Aleochara > Aleochara sp. GC000083. The sequence goes on from JARJDZ010000680.1 coordinate 23,466, forward strand.
ATTGATTCCCGTCGTTTTTGTTCTATTGTTTGATGCGCTCATTTTTCGATTGACAACCCAATTACGCGAATTATTCACGTGTTTTAGTTTGTTCGGATGAATTTAATTGAATTTTCGAAATTATGGTTTCAAGGATTAAAAACAAATTTCCAATTTCCAATTTGCAAAAAATATGTTTATGTAATTTATTACATGCAAAATTCTTTTAAAATATTTCAACTGTTCGAAATATAATTCAGATTTAAAAAGACAATTGACTCTAAAAATTAATTCCCATTTTTAATTACATGTTTTCTAATAATTAGTGATTGAATTTTTAAAATGATGAACAAAACTGAAGTCTAAGTGAATATTATTTTTTTGCAAATCAAAAACAATTGATAGTTCGCACGTTTCTGGCTTCTAATTACTTCTTCATCTATCCTAGTTTCCAGATTTTCCCTCAAGGGACTATTATGTCCTTACAAGTCCCAGAAGGATTTTCCAGGACAAGCGATTCGACTCAAGTTCTGTCATATTAATAAATAATTTCCCAGACTGTTTATTTTCTCTATGAAAATTCATCTATTTACACTGATTACAAAAACACTGCAATGATTTGTATGTCAATCAAATTATCTATATTTATTTGACATTGAAAATTGTTTATAAACAAGTTTGGAATTTGAAATCATCACCCAAAACTGAACAAGAATCAACAACAAAAAAACTTCAACAACTTTCAAAACTTCATCTCTTTAAACTCAAATAACTAATAATATTTAATTATAGAAATTTTGTAACTAATTGTAAGCAATTTTAACAGTCGTCCTTATTAATTGTATTTATTGTTATTGTAATTGAAACGTACTTGTAACCTCTTTAACAAAATAATGGACAATAATTAACTTCAATTATGGTGGTATTTTACTGCATCTTTGTATACATATTTAAACAATGAATGTCGAGACTAATAAATGAAACAAAGAGTTGCTGCATAATTTTACTACGTCATTCTTCGCAACAATTAACAAATAAATCACGATTCCCAATGAATTGCAAATTGTTATTGTTCTAATGCCGAAAAGAGAATTCAAGAGAGGAATTCTAATAAGATAAATGAGTGACAAAGATTTTGATCTTGAATTCATTGTAATTAATTAATTAATAAATTACTCATTGACTGCATAATTAACCATGAAAATATTTCTTTTATTGTACCTTTTATTTATTTAATGCTAATTAATTTTTGTTAATAATTTTGATGAAATAATTTTCAATTTGTTGTTTAATTATTCGTTGTTATAATGAACTAATTTATAATTAGTCGAATAGATTCATTCTGAATTTCTATTTATTAAATAAATTATATCAAATATTGAAGTGAATTAATTTAATTTATTTAATCAACTGGATTATATTTCGTTTATTTAATCATGTTAAATAAATATTGAATTAAAATAAATGTTTGCTTATTATCAATAAAATCCAATAGGATTTCCAATAGGATTTAATAATTTTTGAAATGATTGTTGCTAACTAAAAATTATTTAATACGATTAAATAATGAACTCTTGAAGTTATGAATTAATTAGTGCGACAACTCCTCTACAATGGCAATAATCTCGCCGATGCATTTTCGCAATTTCTCTTCGCGCTGCAAATTAGCGCAAAGCTCGCCAAGCAATTTTGCAAGTCGTCTCATTTGCAAATTCGAACTGCACGCTTCTTCGAGATCGTTTACTTTGAAATGCGCCCCTCGTCTTCCGACGATGTTGATGATGATGCTGATGATGGTTGGTTTATCCTGGGGATGCTTAATGTCGCTGTTAATTTTCCAGCCAGTCATAAAATTTCCTCCAAGTCCTCCAGCTCGATTTTCGCATCTCAGCGCTTTCGCGAAATCTGCGGATGGAAATGTGCGTGTGGTGATCTTCGTCGGCATCGATTGGCGCATGCAAAATCTAACGATGTAATAATATTTCCTTGAAACGCCATCAAAAGGAGATGTGATGATTGTCCTACGTGCCAATTTGCAGAATCGTGTGCGAATATTGGTTTAGTGTTCTATTTGCGAAATTGGTTTCGGAGTTTAATTAACGGTTGCCAATTATATAAACAGTAAATTGTTTTATTGGTAGTTATTTGAGAGTGAATTATTCCAGAGATTTCGGATGGTGAATTGGTAAAATCAACAAGAGTGATGCGAAATTATTTTTTAATATATTTTGTTATATTTCATCTAAAGTTAGTTTTGTTCATAAATTTTATAGAAATTAATAGAATTACAGATTATTAAAAAACAACTTTAATAGTATCATGATTGTTTATAACTAGCAATAACAAATTGTAGAATCAGATGTAAAAAGTTTTATAAAGTTTTTAGTAAAAACTTCCTTGAAACAAAATTTCAATTTCCAATTTTAAATCTTGCAATAAGAAAGTTTTGAATGTCTCATTTGTTTAAAAATTGTGTTGTTTGTACTAGTTTTTAATTTTGTTTTACTTTTTGGCAAAGAAATCAATTCAATTACCAATATTGATTTTTAAATCAAAGTACAAACTTTCTTATAGATTTGTTCAAACTATTAAATTCAAAATCATTAAAGTCAAATAATGTTACAAATTACAAATGAAAACGATACAATTTAGGACAACTTTTTCTAATTAAAATATTGTAATTGTAACAAAATGAACTCATTTTTGAAAGTTGACTTTATTACAACAATTTTATTACAATGCATGAAATGCAATTGGAATAATAACTTCAAATGTCATATTTTGAAAGTCTTCTCAGCAAGAATTTAACGTTTCTTTTTCATAGGTAAAATAAGAAGTGCAAGAACTAGTTCTTGCAAAAATTTTGCCAATGTAAAACTGTAAAATATCTTGGTCAAAGGGCACTTTTAGAAAACGCCCTAGGAAAATAAAAAACTAACTTTTGAAGAACACAAAAGTGACAAATAGAATCAAAGTTGAATATGAATAGTTAAACATAGTCAATAAAACTTTGAAATTGCATTAGCACTTGCTACCTATAAATATCTATAAATATTTGATGCTGACACTCAATTTGTTTAATTATAAACTTGATTTGTCCAGCTTGTTTCTATTACTTTATTGGCCTTGTGGATTTTCCAAATATTTGTTTACAAATGCATGCAATTTGCATTCGTACTTTGAACTAAGTATACTCTCTCTCATCTTCTATAATTAAACAATAATTCAAACAATAAGGACGCATCTCGATGCGCTCCAAAAAATCATGTCAAGGTCCATTGGTGAAATTCATTGTCAGCAACAAAACTTGCGGTTCATTGAACAAATTCCATGTGAAATGCAATGTAGTACAGAAGCAAAAGTTGAGCAATGTAAAATTGATGATTATTGCAAAACAAATACAATGATCTTTAACCTTGTGGTATTTCCAATGGCAAAATGTTTAAATATTTATTTCGGTATAAACTATAAACGATATTTCCGTTTGGTAATGAATAAATAACCATTTCCTTCCGTTCTTGTAAAATACACAAAATGCGAATGTGAATTAATTGATTCAACAAAAAATTACTTACATGAAAATCTCCAAATTAATCGCACTTACAACTGAACAAACACACTTTATTACTGTATTATGTTCACCATGGACATAAACAAGTTATCAATTAGCAACAAGATGCGCGGAATTTTTCCTCCATGTAGATTCAACCAGTTGGAAACTTTGTGCAATCGCGCGAATGAGAAAAATTGCACACTGAAGAAAGAAACGCGCGCGCGTGTTCGCTGCTGGTTTACGAATGATCTATAGATCCTGCCGTCCAACATTTACGTTGATTCTTGCGATCTGGAGGTATGGACTGGATCTACCATCCTCACCAAAGTTGAGGCTATACAATTTGGGCAAACGCTCGAAATTCAAGAGGACAAACAAAACAGTTCATGGCTTTTGCGAACATTCCAAGCCGAATAGTTGTGTGCTGTAATTGAAGTCAAATGTTGGGCAGATTCAAATGTGTTGCTGATCCGAATTGATCGATCCAACAAACAATAAACAAATAACCAAACACCAAGCTACAAGCTTGTACAGATCGAATGACTACATCGTTTACACATTAACTGATACTTTGCATTACATTTTGGAGGTGTAAACATGAAGCGACTGATGTTGATTGCTAATTTCTTAATTGAAAGTTTTAGCTTCAGTTGTAACTGTAGTTGATGGCAATTTAACAACTTATTTTAATTTATTGTTTTTGCTGACTCGAAAGAACATGTTATGAGTCATTATTGAAAGTATTAGTTTATATATTCATCATGTTGATTGATAAATTGCCAGAGATAAAACAATCTGTGTTTCAAACAATTTGTACTTGATCTATGCGTTTAATTGCTTCATCAGATTTATGTTTATTTATGGTAATTACACTCATTAATCATGGTAAATGACACGCATAAGATGATTTGTTCTGCATTTTACGTACTAAACTTCTATAATTGTTGATAGAAAGTTAAATAAAGTAATTTCTTAAAATAATTAATTCAGTTTGTGGACCTGACTATAGGCAACCTACAATACACCAGGTTTAGAAATTGCTACATATTATAATACAAAAGTCTTTATTTTTCTTATTTAAACAATTCTTTAAGCGTAAATCTTTTTAGGTATGATTAAGAAACATTAGTTTGACTTCCCTGATGCTTAATATTTTAGTCGAACAAAATATTTTGAGAGATATTGAGTTTTTAAAAGTACTCGTAGAAGAAATGTATGCCTATATAAATGGACAAATATTACATGGAAATTTAGCAATTGGTGGTTTTACACATCTATATCTGCTTTCATCTTCATAAACAAGTTGTTTCATACTATAAATAGAAACAATACAAGCATCAATTAAATCATTTACTCCAAGAATCAGCATTTAAATCTTGTAGGGTCATTCCATTGTCACTCATTGCTTCAACAATGTGAAACAATGGGCTGTTCATTCCTGATTGGCTTTTTGTCGTTGACAACTGAAGTCATCGAAGGCCAAAGCTAATTGAACATTGGTCTGGTCTCATTGGAATCTTAGATCCTCATTAACATCTCAACTTATTATGCATGCACGAATCTACATTATTTAGTGCAAGTGCATAAAGTGCATGGTGTCATGCGAAGAAATATATTCTTAAATGCATAAAGCACTGACTTGGTATAAGACATGGCATAAGAAATTGAAGAGAAAAAAAAAACGAGGCGAAGAACATGATAAAATTACTCAAGGCAACCAACAAGCTGATTATGGCGCTCAAGCACGAATCTGCAAAGTATTGATTTATCTATCGATTGATTCAAGTATATAACGTGTTGATTAAGTACGCAATAAAAATCTGAAGGAGCTGCTGAATGCATGGAATTAACGATAAAAAGCTGTAAATTAAATTGACTTGCAAAATAGAAAAATTAATTATGTTTTAAATTATGAGATGGCTTATACAAACTCGAGTATTTCTTATTAGTAAGTTGAAATATCATTAGATTTTCTAGGTTTCTTTAAAGTAGTTTTAATATTTAATTTTTAATTAATTTACTTGCAGAATTTCGCTTGTAAAACATCTAGAGATTGTTCACTACAACTTCAGAAACTTTAAAAGTAATTTTGAAATATTTAAGCCAAATTTTTGTTCTCAAAAGTTTTCAGTAGTTAGTTAGCTAAATAGTAGCTAAAAGTTAGTCAGTTATTCATATTTAAAATTTCAAAATGAAATTCAAAACTGAAAATTGATTCTTGAACTTAATTAAAATACTATTCCACTCTTCAGAGTTGTTTTCCTTGAATGTAGCATGAAACCAAAAATCTGTAAGATAAATCTGTGCACGGTTTATTTGTATTTTTGTAGCCATCCTCATGTTGGCCCTCGTGAAACCCCAAACTCTTTGCCAACAATTCTGACAATATCTTGTTTTTGTCTTTAAATCTGTTGCAGTCACATCTTATCTGTAATACAGTGATTACAACCAAGCCAACATCTAATGAGCAATGAGCAGGTTCGGTAAGCTCAAATGAATGTCCCCAAAGATCCAAAATCTACAATCAATCAATGTTCCTACAGAAGAAGAAGTTTCAATAATGATATTGTCTCAAGTTGATCTAGTTCAATCGAATTCAAGATGCAACTTTTGACTGTCATTAATTATACGATGTTGATTGGATTTGTAGCAAATATCAACATCAGATTGTGCAGACAGAAAACAGCAGGGAGCAGGATATTGCGGCAGATGGATATTCCGCAAAAACAAATGCGAAAACTTGTGGCAACATTCTCACAATTCAAACGTTTGATATAACATTTACGATGGAACATCCGCGTTAGTGGCTCGATATTATGACAATTATTCATTCATTAAGCATTCTCCTCTCTGCAGGATGTCCTGCATTTTGCGAGAATTGCACATTCGATTAATCTGGACTTTTATTGATTGGTTGATAAATCGATGCAGATTCAGATCGAGATTTATGAATGCTCAATAATTCGGAGGTATTATTTTCTAATTAATGTGTTCATAAATTATGTTTAGTGTTCGTTATCAGGTGCAAACTCTCGTTATGGTAAAAGCTATAAAATGTTTAGTTCTTGATTTATGACTCTTTTTCAGAAGTTGATTGGAGTTTTATTGTCTGTTTACTCTAAGTACTTAAAAAATTTAATTGTATCTTCTTTGTTCTTCAAATCTGACTTTGCAATTCTTTACTTATTGGCAACTAGGAAGTTACATTTTTACGTTTATGTTTATATTTATATTTATTATCATTTGTATGCAAAAGTTTTAACTCATTAGTGCAAACACGATTTGTTTATTGTGATATCTCATGCTGAATGAATCACTTGAAGAATAAAACACGCTTCAGTTTTTTTATTATTATGTTTATTAAGATAATTTAATGTCTACCAGTAAAAGGCTGTCACGAACTTAATATGAAGGACAATGACGTCATGTAATTAAAAGTCTGCGTTTGTATTGAGATGGAAGATTTTAATTATTTAGTTGAAAATGTTATTTTGAAACTACACTTTTGAATCTGCATACAATCGTTTAAGAATTGATGAAGCAATCTGCACGTTTCAAAACTTGAGAAACAATCAGATAGTTTAGTTTAATGGTAACTTATTGTTTGTCCAAATTGTTTCGAAAGATTTAGACTTCTGAAACAAAGAAGATAAGAAAATAACAATTTCAATTAAGAAACAGGAAATGAAGAAGATTTTGGATTACAATTCAAGATTTGAAATTCTTTTGATACTTTCTAAATTTCATTTAAAAATCTGAATTTATTTCTTCTCTGAAATTGAATTGATATTTCCTGAATTACAACTGGAACCAAGATTTCCAACTCACAAATCAAAATAATTTATTTCATATGCCAATATCATTGCAGATATCATCCCAACATTTCCAGACTGTAAATATGAATTTTGACCGAAACTCCACGTTCAAGCTCTTAAAACCTCATTAGTTTCAAAAACAAACTTGGCTCAAGCAAATCAATACACTTCCTGGCTTTGAATATATTTGTATGCACCTTGCGAACACATTCGGAACACATCCAGAACTCATAACGCAAACTTCCGGTTCGCGAAGAATGACAAAACTTGAAAGTGGAAGACCACCGTGACGGATGCAAATATTCCTGCCAAGATTTGGTCGTGACATGATGAAAATGATGCTGTACGATCTGCACGAGATGTCTTATTTGGTCAGGCAATTTATATTCAATCAGGATTTACATCAAGTTCTGGATATTTCATTCATGAATGTTGGATGCTGGATGCAAATTTAATAGTTGCATTCAATGATTATGATATAAACATGATATGAAAATGAGGAAAATTAGAAAATCTACATTTATGCTGACTTCAACTTCATGAAAGTTTTCAGCAAGTTTAGTTATTTAAGAAAGATATTGTTGTAGAAGATATGATTTTAGTAAACAAGTTTATAGATTTGCAAGTTTGAGATTTATGATCAATAATAATTTACTGATTAAATTAAAAAACGAACTTTGAATCGAAAATTACTTGTTCGATTCTTCTCGAGAATTGCATGATGAATTCTTCGGTTGGTGTGCAAATTATGTGCATCAGTTACCATTTACGCAATACGATACTCGTCAAGTTTTTAAAGCCGCAAAATCCTCGGTTTTTTGCGTCTTCCTTTGTGTACAATGCCCAATGTAAACGTATCTGCGATCTTTAGTGTCTCCTTTTTAAATTAAAATTTGCGAGCGAGGTAATGAATGCGCTGCTCTTCATTCGCGTGCGATTGCTTCGAGGTTCATGCTCGAAATTTATGGCGTTGCAATGGAACCAGAAGGCTGAAAAAAAAAGAGAATGAAGATACGAATCGAAGGAGAAAGGAAACGAAATGAATTTGCATATAATGTACAGAGTAAATCGTATAAATTATAAATGACAATCTCTGGGTGCAGATTTTTTTTGGTATATTGCAAATTTGGAATGGAACAACACGTTGAGAAATTGTCTAAATTTTAAACAAGAAGTGTTTCAGAATATTCAGTCAAAAAATGAAGGAATTAAGAATGAAGAACTGTAATTACAAAAAAATATCAATATCCTTCAAAGCTTCAGTCAGTTTCATGAGAATATTTTTGTTTTTTTGTCATCAGAAGCATGGATCAAAATAAGAATGTGAAAATTAAATAATCTTCAAAGTAATTACAAAGTTTATTAACATTCTTTTAGAACTGAAAATTTTTCTATGTAAATATAGTTTCAACAGTTTATTCAAAATAACCTAAATCTAGAATTTAAGACACTAATAAGAATCTAAATGTTCTTAAAGTTTATTGAAGTCTAAAAAAGTTTCAGACCTCAATAATTTTTATGTGGAAATTGTTAATTTTTGTAGTTGTGACATCAAAAATGCAAATACCAGAATATTCAGTCAAAAATATAAATGAAAACAAATAAAATAATTAGAAAGTTTATTAAAACTCTTTCAAACTCCAATTATTTTCTTAAGGAACTTGTTAATTTCCTTTATTTTGTTATTAAAAATGCAAAAACAAACTGAAATATTGTCCAGGTAATTATAATTCTACAATATCCAGTCAAATGCATAATTTATCAAATTTATTTGAGATCAATTTTATGAACAAATAGTTAGTTCATAGCATATAGAAATATTACTAAGAATTGTGGAAGTAAATGACAACAAGAATAAACTTTATTGATCGCAATTTAACGAAGTGAATGAAATGAATGATTTGTTGCAATCTCAAGTAATTGAATCTCATATTATTATGACTGTAATTTGGAATAATTGCATTAAAGTTGCGTAATAGATGATGGATTAAGATCGTAAAAATTTTATTGCAATTAATTAATTTGATTGAGTTTTTAATGATTTTCGACGAATAATATTTCGTTTATTATAAACTACTATAAAATGTATCATCTAATGCGTTTAAAATCAAAGTATTTGAGATTCCAATCCGAAAATTACCTTTTGCAGATGTTGGAACCAAATTTCACAGTTCAATTTTATAGCGAAAACAATCAAAAGCCATAAACCATTTTCGCGACAATTTACAACGTGTCATATGACAACCTGAAACCGTTCGAAACATTTATATTCATTAGACTATCATAGATAAACGTCGACGTTATGAAATTGATATTTAGCCCCGAGAAATCAAAGAATTTGGGCCGAATGCATTAGCGAGAATGGTGAGCGCACACGCTAATATTAATTAAACTGTAATTAAATGCGGCGTGGAACTGTTTTGAATAAAATAATAGTGCGGATTTACTAATATCTGCATAGAATCAACCCTCGTGTAATAAATGCGCACATTAAACTGCGCCCCAAAATACAGAGCGATCCAAATTGCAAATATTTATTTGCAAAATAAAATCGAAGAAAACTATAGACAGAAGAAGACGAAAAAAGTTGGTACTTGAAATTGGAAAGGAAAAGAAGACAAAACTAATTTTAGATAATGTGGTCTTGGAAAGGACAATTCGAAGAAAAAGAAGGATGCAATGCAACAAGTTAAAATGTTAAGATGGTCGGAATGAAAAAGCGGAAAGACATTAAGCGTTTTCCTGGCTTGCTGCCAGATTTTCTTTGTCTCATCCATTTCCTAGTTGAATGAGGCGAATGGGGTGGAATTGTTCCTTCAGAATACTTTATAACTCACTTCCGGTCTGCATTGACCCTCGAAGTCGATGATTGGACTGACATAAAATGTCCTAGAAATATGTTCATTTGAAAATGTTGTTGATTTGATAACTTTGATTTGTGATTTTTCATTTCTAAGATGTCAAATTTTACCAGAAAGAAAATGCAAAGATTTCACTAGCAAAAGTTTATTTCCTGTTTCCAAGAGATTTTTGGGTAGCAAAGAAATAGATATTAAAAGATTTACATTTTTTGACCACCAGGAAGTTTTTCAACCTGGTGAACCCCAAGAACCCATCATAATTGAAGATTTTCTTCCTCCAGGTTCGACGAACCTCGTCGGGAAATTCACCCAAAGTGTCCGTCGCATTGTGGCCGATGTGAAGGACGAAGGAACGGCAAGTGGACAAACCAAGGAAGAGGTCATCGAGACCAACGAACGGCTTCGAGCTGTACGGGTTCGTCTGGATGAATCCTACGACACTGCGAAGAAATCCTTGGTTGGTTTGATGCGCAAATACAACGATAGTAAAGCCGTGAACAACGTGCTACACCGTTACAAGATGCTGAAGGCGATGATCAAGGTGGGTTTCGATATGGGACACATGCAGATTTAACGGGTACTTCTTCCTGCAGGACGTCATCCGCCTGGAAACGCAGTACTGGACGTTGGTGGACATCCCCAAGCAGGAGAAACAGGAAACGGTACCAGCATTCGTCCTTCGAGCCTGTGCCATCATGGAGAAGACCCAGAAGTCTGGAGAAGGCATCAAGACCACTGCTAAACTCGCTGAAGAAGCTCAGGATAAACGGGAGAGGATTGATCGCCTTGAGAGTAAGTTATCAAAGAATCCTCCTCGAAATGAGACAACGATTGTAATTATACATTCAAATTGCTTTCGGCTTTCATCTTCATTCGGGGCGCATTTTCCCAACAAAATTTTTAATTGTTCCAAGAACTGAGATAGAATTGTCGTTTTCAAATCGTCCTTTGAGGCTCACTTTTAATGAATTTACAAAAACGCGTCGAGCACATTGCCAAGTGTTCCTAATGAGATTTTTCTCCATTTACATTTCCGGACATTTCCGGTCCTCGTTCGCTCTGCGTGCAGATATGACGACATCTCAAATCGAGGCGGAAAACACGCAGATGACAAACGACCTGTACAGATTGCTGAAGAAGTACACCGGACTCCGGAATTTAATTAGGGAACTAAAGGTACGCTTCTTTTTTTCGCACTCTTCCTTTTTCATGCTGACCTTTTTGAATCTTCCAGGTCGACTACATGGGCTCGAAAGTCTATCCCATTTTTCCACGATACACGATGCTTAAGGATATGATTAAGGACATTATGCTTCATCCTGATTACATGGAAGTGTGCCATGAAGTGGACGCATAGCCCAGGTCCTTTTCTTAAGTCCGAAGAAGGATTCTGGTCTTCATCCTGACATTGATGAGCAGTACTCATCAAGCGACTCAATGTTCTGTGGCGTTTGCGACGAGAAAAGACATTTTGGGGAATCTTTTGGACCAGCAACGAACGATTTTTGGATCGGAAGACATCAAGATTTGGAAGCATTGCAAGAAATTCGGGAATGTAACTAAATGTATTACAGAAACACTGTGTTCACTAAATGTAATGATGTAAACCTTAAGATAAGTTCAAGTAATGTTGTTAATGGGGAAATCTTATGATGACATTGATCAAAACTCGAGTTTACAAGAATGAAAACTTCGCATTGTTTCAAAGATTATTTCTTTTATGAATGGACAAATTGGATTGATTCCAAGAATAAGTTGAAGTCTTAAGTTTCAAAAACTCTGTTTGTTTGTTAAAGTTTTCTACGTTGAAGATTCGCTTTGTGGGCATTAAAGATTTAAACAAATTCAAGGACATTTGTTTGAGATTCCCAGCGAATAATTTTATATGTGAAACATAAAACAATGATAATATAACATGAATGTTTAGCTTAAGAACGACAAGGCAAATCTACAGCAAAAAAGATTATAATTAAATGTTGAAAATACTTGATGTCTATGAATGTTATCTGTTTCCCGAGCTAATTATTAAACGTAATAAGTTTATCTTTATCGTTCGCGTTAGGCTAAGAAATTTGCAATGTCAAATTGATTTCACGAATTTCTCTTGCATTCCTGGAGATTAGATCGACAAAACGGCAACCAAACAAATCAAATCAAATGTAAAATACCTATTGGGAAATTGCGAACGAAGAGGCAACAATGAAGAATAAAAACGGGAACAACCTAAATGAAAAATCATATATTTTTAAACGATTCTTACCCCGAGCTTATGGGAGCTCTCAAGGCGAACAAAAATCGATTATTTTTTGTAGGAAAATGCCAAAATCTATTTGGACAAAGCGTCTACACGCAAACGTGTCATGAATCTCTAGCGTTTAAGATGTAAATGGGCTGAAAGACAACAGTCGAAATCTGTAATCTTAGCTTACAGAAATGAATGTTAAATTATGTGAGTTTAGATTCATAAACTAAACGCGATATAACCGTACGAATAATACATATTAAATGATATTGCAAATTCGATGTATTATACACATAAACAAGAAATGAATTATAAACATTGATGTACTCATTATAATCAATCTGTAAAACTTATTACAACAAACAAAGGAGACACAAAGGAGGCTGCATACAGCAAACAATGTCGAAACTATAATCTAACTTAAGTATGTTGCTTTTGTTAAAATAAAATTTGTGCATTGATTGTTAATTAGTGCGTTCCACAAGTCCAAAACTTTCTTCCAAAGAAATCCCATTAAAATCTTCAAACGACGATATTCAACTGTAAAATGTATCCTTGACTGCTTACAATTTATCCAACTTATTTTGAAGACTGCAATTCCAGTTGGAAATTCTAAAATAACGTGACTTTATTGCAAATATTTCGTAGAATAATTCAAATTTGATTTCAAAAGAAACTTGCGACTGCAGCGCCGCCATTATAATGTGACCAAAACTAGTTTGAAAGTTTAAAAGTTTGACTAATGTTTAAAAGTAAAAACTTTGTTATTGTTATAGGTTTTATGCCACTTTTTAAGTTTATATATTTAATGATCTTCGTATTATCGATTAAATAAAATGAGCAAATGAGTGAACAAAGACATAATGTTGGTAAACAGTAGAATACATCCAAGAATATACTCATCAGGATTCAGCTCGTATCTTTTTCCACCAATAATTAACTGGGTAACAAAAATAATATACTAAAAAGGAGAAACATGAAATTTATATTCCATTCTTTGGGTTTTATATACTTACAACACAAGCCAATGCTGCAGCAATTCCAGAATAAACAAGAAACAATATTTCCATGTGTAGAAAGAAGTAAAGCATAATAGCAATAAAACCAAAAATTGAAACAACAAAGCTGATTCCAATTAGATACAGGCCCCAGCCCGTAACGTCCAGCTAAAAAAACAAATAACATTTACTCAATCTCAGGATGAAATGTTTTCAGATTTTCCTACGCAAGGACAAAAAGAAATCAATGTTAAGAAAATGACCAAAGCCATTGTCGTGCCAAATGCACAAAGGAAAGCGTGAGGCTGCAGCATCGCTGTTAACAAAGTCAAGGAAATAGAATTGAGCAGGACCTAAAAAGATTTCAGAAGTTAGCAATAAATTAAATTACACGTAAGTTTACCATACAAATATATTTAGAAGTATGTAATTCAGCGGGACTCTGGAGCGAATATGTTTATAACATACAAGAGAATAATATGGAATCATTGATGATATGCTAAAAGGCAGGAAATTTGAATCAAGGATTTAATCAATTTGAATTTGTACCTAAATCCAAGGATAATTCCAAACGCAGTCCAATAATATTCGTGTACAAACATTCGAATGGGTTCTCTAAAACAAAAAATATTCTAGTTTTTGAATAACTATTCACAAATGCAATAATTAATTGATATACATAAATGCACCAAGACTGCAAGAACCAAAAAGGATAAGAAGCTCAATGGCCAACAAACAATACACTTTTCGAACAAATCTCCAACGGATTTCTTTATCACTGAACCCTCGCATATCATCCTCCAGATTCATTTTAATAATGCGAATAATCAGGATATTTCTGCACAAAAAAATATCGCAAATATTGCATGTGACATATGTGTTTAATCTTACTGACAACAACAAAGTAAAATCACATAAAAAATGTCATACAATGTGCAAGACGTGACAAATGAGACATTTTGTATTCTTTAAAATATAAATATTGATTGTAAAATGATTAACGAGATTCTACAAATCATTTAAACTTAAACTTCAAGGTTTCTTAAAATAATCAGTAATCTTGCGTTTCGGCGTTAAATTGGAGCCATTGGTTTTCGCACGTTCGGTCGTTAAACTCTCCAAAATCTCCTCAACATCCATTTCTTCATTGTCGCTACATTGTGCATTATCACCATTACTATTCTTTCCGGATTCAGCACGTTGTTGTTTCGTATATTCATCCACACAATCCAGAAAACCCAACGACGTATTATGACTGCTCTCAGTTTCATTGCTCGTGCTGCTTCCATCAATTTTGTTGATCAGCGAGAGTAAATCCAAGGAATTATTACTGGACGTCTTTCGTTTTCTTTTCAGAATTTGCGAAGAATTCGTCTGCGTTGGAAGCGGATCTTCAGGGGTTGAGTCATTCCCGGATTCTATCGCATTTTCGTTCCATTCCATGTTTGAATTATTTTCTGATGCTTCTGCTTTGCTTCCCTCGCTGGAATTATTGCTTGTAGTCGCCACTGAAGGCTCAATCGATCTTTTCTGCAAGGATTCGTGCAGATGGCTGAACGCAGCTTTAATTGACGGTTGCTTTTTTGAATCGAAGAACGCCTGCTGTATGAATGGGAAAAACTTGTCTGCTTTTTGTTCAGCGCTAATGAATTTGCAGATTAGTCGCCACAATTGGGAGACGCTAATTTGGTTGTTTGCCAAGAACGTGTACATGTTGTACAGCTCATCGCACAATGTGTTTGAGCCAAATGTGTAGTAAACGATGCTGCGCCTTGATGCACTCGCTGCCATCAATTGAATGAAGAACTTAAGATAAACGTTGCCGCCAAAAGCACCACAGCCCCAGTTTCCAGTTGCGACGGCTGGTAAGGTTCCAGTTGCGCGAGTATGAAATCCTGAGTAAGCCTATAAATCAACAAGCACTGTTTAAGTAACAACGAAGAATTTTAAGTAACTTTTAACAATTACTATAGGCAACCCACTGCACAAACTTGGAATCGTCCACTTTTAAGCATGTAGAAACATTCTTGTAATGTTTATTCAATTTCAAGTTCGTGCAAGTGCCTGTTATTTATTTAGCGCAACTTACTTTGTTCAATTCGCGTAAAATAGCCCCCGAATTGAATTGATCCATTGTTCTAGAATAATGAGTTGCATCAATTGCGACTATTTGAGTCCTTCGTCTTCCATAATCATCATATGGTGTTTCATCTACATAGTTACCATTCCATTCAAAACTATCACCATAGCCTTTGTACATACTAAATCTTTCAACACCTGATAAATATAAACATTAGTATGTATCAAATGACAAAATGAATCACTTTACCAGTTATAATTAGTGATTCACTATTTCCTAACTTCTCTGTAAACAGTCTTGTAACAATTAGCTCAGGGTTGATAACAAAACGAATTTCTTCTTGGACACATCCATATCCCAAAACACCTCCTCCCAAAAACCTATGAGCAAAAAATAAATAAGTTTACACTTTCATTTTTATGTGAAAAGGTACATACTTATTTGCAAAATCCACTTGTAATAATCCTAAACCATCATCTTCAATGGTGCCTTCTGAATTTAAATGAATTCTAACATTTCCCAAATTATTGTCCAATTTGTCCCATCTGGGCAAGTGATTCCTATTAACATGCTGGCGTTCAAATGTAATAACACCAACTGGCACTAGAAAAGTATAAAATCAAATGTAATGTATTAACAAAGTTAAAAACACTTACTTTTTTGCAAAACACGTCGAAAATAATGTATTATACATTTGAGTTTTTCAATAACTGAATTATTCTTACTAGATGCAAATAAGCTGCAAATAGCAGAATAAAATAATCATAATAAAAATAAAGTATACATTTAATGTACCTTATAAAATTGATAGTGGGATAGTTATGTGCTAGATTTTTTCTGCCTGGAAATGTACATAAAAAGGCATTTGCTAGCAAGCAGGCAATTTGTTTCTGACTTAAGCTCACTGATCTACAGTGATCTGCATTTAATAGTGGAATACTTCCTGTTACAATATCAGGTAATTCCAAAGCCAGGTGTACAATTTTGGGCAATAATTTGCTGAAGAAATGCTTAGTTTCTTGTTCATCAAAGACATCCTCAAACAAATGATGCAAAGCATGAAACTTCGGAACCCTGCTATTATATGCATTCACAGCTGCTTCAAAGGCTCTACTTGAATCAATATCCTGCATTAAAGTCCTTTTTATTAATTCCCATCTAGAAACTAACTCTTCCTTCCCATTATGCTGGAAATACATAAATTATATCTCATTACATAAGTTCTTCTGTTTGCTTACATTTTTGGATGGAAACATGTTCTTGGGGGAATATGGCATTCGAACATACCCCTCATCCCAATGGTATTTATGTGCTGGTGTATGAGGTTCTGGTGGATCCTTTAATGATGGATTTAATTTATATAATATGGTATGAAATGAACAAACCAAAATCGGTAATGTGCTAACATTCCATGGGCTTGTTTCATGGTATATTTCATGCAATGGAATGCCCCTGTGAGTCATTCTTGTCCTATATCACTTATCTATTAGCTTGTATTTGCAGATCCAGTAATTTAAATTCCTAACAAATTGTAAATAAATTTTAAAATATTTAAACAGTATACATTAAATATAACCTAAAAATATTTACTTTCCAGATTTACTTTCCAGTAGCGACACTTCGTGCCAAGTAGCCGAAAGAGCTTAGCCCAGTTTCAAACCACGGGAGTAAAGTGACACTTTACTCCCGCATGAAAAGTACAGTAATACCCTGTTAATTGATGCATTTCCCCCACTACTTCGTCATTTTTGGCGCCATATATCGGGGCACGGATTGAAAGACGCCATTTTTTGAGTGTTATTATTTGTTATTTGTTATCAGCATAAATGAGATAGTTATCAGCACATGTTCTGTGGTTATCAGTTTATGCATAAAACAACTTGCTCTGTGGTTTATGACTTTAAATGTTATAGGTGAGCAAATTTCTCATATATTTTAATATTAAAATATATATTATTGCAGGCACTTCACTAAATGCCTGGAGAACTTGAATTAGTGAATTTGTGTTTATTTTCCAATAGGTCAGATCAACCTTCTATAAATGTTATTTTAAGACAATTTTACCCACACAAAATGAGCAAGGATTATAGTCTTTGTATTGATTTTTGCCAAATTTATGCACAAAATGAGTAAAGACTATACTCTTTGAACCATTTTTCAGACATTTTACATGCATCAAATGAGCAAAGACTATAGTCTTCGTACTATTTTTTAGATGATCTTACCCACATAAAATGAGCAAAGACTAGAGTCTTGGTACAGTTTTTTGGACAATTTTATAGACAAAAAAAGATATGTTGTTACACATGATAAGTATAAGAGGAGCACATTGTGTGCATGATCTAGTAAAAAATTCACAACAAAGTGCATTCATCCAACACAAAATCATGCTACATCTACAATTAATTTCTTTGAAAGCAATAGGTGAAGTAGCAATGGATGGATTGAAAACCTAACATGCTATTTCTGTCTTCAATATAGTCCAGTGGTACTGGTTAATCATTCCTTTAAATGTGATATGATAGTTTGACAAATATCATTACAATACTGGGACTTGTGGTACAGCTGCATGTGTGCAAGTTATTGTTTGTACAGTTTGTACCAATAACCCTTCATTTTTATTGTTACAGAGCCTGCTAGCATGTTGGGGTTTCCATTACATGCTGGAGAAACTGCAAGCTACATAGGACATTTTGCATTGGTTTTCATGTGAATTATGCAACAGCTGCCTGCTGGCGTTTAAGGTATTCTATAAATAATTCAGTCATATTTACTCAATATGTGATCAAGTAACTCATCATTTCTGGAGTTACAGGGCCTGCAAGCATGTTGAGATGGGTGTCAATTACATGCTGGAGAAATTGCAAGCTACATAGGACACATTACATGCTGGGGAAACTGAAAGCTACATAGGACATTTTGCATTGGTTTTCATGTGAATTATGCAACAGCTGCCTGCTGGTGTTTAAGGTATTCTATAAATAATTCGATCATATATACTCAATATGTGATCAAGTAACTCATCATTTTTATAATAACAGGGCCAGCAAGCACGTTGAGATGGGTGTCCATCACATGCTGGAGAAACTGCAAGCTACATAGGACACATTACATGCTGGCGAAACTGCAAGCTACATAGGACATTTTGCATTGGTTTTCATGTGAATTATGCAACAGCTGCCTGCTGGTGTTTAAGGTATTCTATAAATAATTCAATCCTATATACTCAATATGTGATCANTTCTATAAACAATTTACTTCTGTAGATTCAATATGTGAGCAATTAACTCTTTATTTTTATTGTTACAGACATTTTGGTGGGTTTCTATATGTTTTGTGCATGAGTCGTGCACATGCCAGATTAATAAGGTAATCTATTCAATTCTCTTCTGTGTATTTAATATGGGAACCAACTCATTTTTATAATTGAGCAAATACTTCATTATTTATATTGTCATAGACAGAATGATTATTTAAACATTCAAATGGATGTTTCGGCAGCAGAATATGGTATTGTGGTATCATATAAACTACTAGTGTAGTCTCTTTATATATATGTGGTGTGGTATTTAACAATTTTTAGCTGTTGTGTCTTCCTTGAACCTATTTTCTCTGGTTTATCAATATTAAAATAATAACTTAATTCTTCAGTTTCATTCATTTCTTTATACTTCGATTATTTTCTAGGTTGGGGCAAATGAAATCTTTGCGGGAGTAAAGTACCTTTTTATTCCCCCTGTATAGTCGGTGTGTCGATGTTTGGTTTTAATGAGCACCACGCCAAGTTTCAAACCGCGGGAGTAAAATGTCACTTTATTCTCTATGTATATATAGTCTGTTCAAAGCGAGGGAGTAAAGTAGGCACTTTATTCCCTGCGTGTATGGTCGGTGCATTTAAAATTGGGTTCCTTCTGGAAATGTCATTTTTTGCATTTAAAAAAATTCACAAAACTTAAAAAAAATGTTATTTTTATTGTTTACTCGGCAACCAACAGCCGAATTGGTATGGTTTACACTATCATCGATAGATAATTTAATGCTCTTTAAGATAGCCGCGAAACATTTTCAAATTTCCTTCTGGAAATGTCAATTATTTGCATTTATAAAATTCTTTAATAGAGAATTTAATGCCCTTTAAGATAGCCGCAATGCATTTGCAGTAGCAATGGATGGATTGAAAACCTAACATGCTATTTCTGTCTTCAATATAGTTCAGTGGTACTGATTAAACATTCCTTTAAATGTGATATGATAGTTTGACAAATATCATAATACTGGGATTTGTGGTACAGCTGCATGATGTGTGTAAGTTATTGTTTGAACAGTTTGTACCAATAACTCTTCTTTTTAATGTTACATAGCCTGCTAGCATGTTGGGGTTTCCATTACATGCTGGAGAAACTGCAAGCTACATAGGACGCATTACATGCTGGGGAAACTGCAAGCTACATAGGACATTTTGCATTGGTTTTCATGTGAATTATGCAACAAGTGCCTGCTGGTGTTTAAGGTATTCTAAAAATAATTCAATCCTATATACTCAATATGTGACCAAGTAACTCATCATGTTTATAGTTACAGGGCTTGCAGGCATGTTGAGGAGGGTGTCCATTACATGCTGGGGAAGCTGCAAGCTACATAGGATACATTACATGCTGGAGAAACTGTAAGCTACATAGGACACATTAAATGCTGAGGAAACTGCAAGCTACATAGGACTCATTACATGCTGGGGAAACTGCAAGCTACATAGGACATTTTGCATTGGTTTTCAGGTGAATTATGCAACAGCTGCCTGCTGGTGTTTAAGGTATTCTATAAATAATTTAATCCTATATACTCAACATGTTATCAAGTAACTCATTATTTTTATAGCTACAGGGCCTACAAGCATGCTGAGGTGTCCATTATACTCTGCAAGCTACTACATAGGACATTTTGCATTTGGTTTTATGTGACAGCTCCATGCTGGTTTTTAAGGTATTCTATAAACAATTTACTTCTGTAGATTCAATATGTGAACAATTAACTCTTTATTTTTATTGTTACAGAAATTTTGGTGGGTTTCTACAAGCATTTTGTAATGGTTTCTATATGTTTTCTGCATGATTGGTGCACATGCCAACTTAATAAGGTAATCTATTCAATTCTCCTCTTCGTATTTAATATGTGAACTAACTCATTTTTATTATTGACCAAATATTTCATTATTTATATTGTCATAGACGGAATCATTATTTAAAAATTCAAATGGATGTTTCAGCAGTAGAATATGGTATTGTGGTATCATATAAACCAGTAGTGTAGTCTCTTTATATATATGTGGTGTGGTATTTAACAATTTGTAGCTCTTGTGTCTACTTTGAACCTATTTTCTCTTGTTTATCAATATTAAATTAATAATTTAATTCTTCAGTTTAATTCATTTCTTTATACTAAGATTATTTTCTAGGTTGGGGCAAATGAAATCGTTGCGGGAGTAAAGGGCCCTTTTATACCCCCTGTATTGTCGGTTTGCTGATGTTTGGTTTTTATGAGCACATAGCCAAGTTTCAAACCGCGGGAGTAAACTGCCACTTTATACCCTATGCATATATACTCTGTTCAAAAAGAGGGAGTAAAGTAGTGG
This sequence comes from Aleochara sp. GC000083, assembly GCA_030264555.1. NCBI lineage: Eukaryota > Metazoa > Arthropoda > Insecta > Coleoptera > Staphylinidae > Aleochara > Aleochara sp. GC000083. Next base: position 44,623 of record JARJDZ010000680.1, read on the forward strand.
TCCAGTGGTACTGGTTAATCATTCCTTTAAATGTGATATGATAGTTTGACAAATATCATTACAATACTGGGATTTGTGGTACAGCTGCATGTGGTCAAGTTATTATTTGAACCGTTTGTACCAATAACTTCTTTTTAATGTTACAGAGCCTGCTAGCATGTTGGGGTTTCCATTACATGCTGGAGAAACTGCAAGCTACATACGACATTTTGCATTGGTTTTTATGTGAATTATGCAACAACTGCCTGCTGGTCTTTAAGGTATTCTATAAATAATTCAATCCTATATACTCAATATGTGATCAAGTAACTCATTATTTTTATAGTTACAGGGACTGCAAGCATGTTGAGATGGGTGTCCATTACATGCTGGGGAAACTGCAGGCTACATAGGACACATTACATGCTGGGGAAACTGCAAGCTACATAGGACATTTTGGTTTTCACGTGAATTATGCAACAGCTGCTTGCTGATGTTTAAGGTATTCTATAAATAATTCAGTTATATGTACTCAATATGTGATTAAGTAACTCATCATGTTTATAGTTACAGGGCCTGCAAGCATGTTGAGATGGGTGTCCATTACATGCTAGGGAAACTGCAAGCTACATAGGACACATTACGTGCTGGGAAAACTGCAAACTACATAGGACATTTTGCATTGGTTTTCAGGTGAATTATGCAACAGCTGGTGTTTAAGGTATTCTATAATTCAATCATATATACTCAATATGTGTTCAAGTAACTCATCATTTTTATAGTTACAGGGCCTGCAAGCATGTTGAGATGGGTGTCAATTACATGCTAGAGAAAGTGCAAACTATATAGGACACATTACATGCTGGGAAAGCTGCAAGCTACATAGGACACATTACATGCTGGGGAAGCTGCAAGCTACATAGGACACATTACATGCTGGGGAAGCTGCAAGCTACTTAGGACACATTACATGCTGGGGAAGCTGCAAGCTACTTAGGACACATTACATGCTGGGGAAGCTGCAAGCTACATAGGATACATTACATGCTGGAGAAACTGTAAGCTACATAGGACACATTAAATGCTGGGGAAGCTGCAAGCTACATAGGACACATTACATGCTGGAGAAACTGCAAGCTACATAGGATACATTACATGCTGGAGAAACTGTAAGCTACATAGGACACATTACATGCTGAGGAAACTGCAAGCTACATAGGACACATTACATGCTGGGGAAACTGCAAGCTACATAGGACACATTAGATGCTGGGGAAACTGCAAGCTACATAGGACACAT
>JARJDZ010000681.1:0-17470 GCA_030264555.1 Aleochara sp. GC000083
GTTGCCATCATAGGGTTGTAAGTCTGGGTTAGTTAGGTCGTGTCCATTCGGGTTGTAAGTCTTTTGCTTTTTTCATTTTAAATTTTGCACTTTCAAATACTTGTTATTTCTGAATTTGCCATTTCTAACTTCAGAACAAACGATAATAATAAGCATTTCTTATGGTCCTCCTTTCTTCTAGAAAATTCGTACACTTTGTTGATTCATTTCCATAGTAATTTTGTCCGTCAAATAAATTACAAAATTGACAACTACTTATAGCAATTTTTCGAACTTAACGACTTTTCCGGAAGGATTTCCTAAAATTTTCCTCCGTAAGAACAATTTAAAAAAAGATTGAGCTATTTTCAATTTTTCAATTACTCAGTCAATTAGTCGTTATTCAGTCAAAAAGTTGATGACATAATCCAGAATCTTCCTGCTGAAGTTTATTTTGATTATTCCAGAAACTAATTTTTAGTAAATTGAATAGCATTTAAAATTAAACACCTCAAATTATGATGGAATCTTGATTTTCGTTTTCTCTTATTTCCGGTTTGATATTTTTTTTTTATATTTAATGGACTTTCTGTTCTAATCATTGTTTCGATTTCTTTTAAAAGCACATTCATTGAACCACAAAAGTAAAACTTTTGAAACTTTTAGAACTTTTAAAGAAACCTTGAAATGACTGATAAAATAAATGCAAACTGGATAAAATTTGAGGAGATTGCAAAAATAATGGATTTTTTTAAATTATATACTTACAACTAATGAACAGTAAAATTTTTGAAAATCATATGTTATAATTACTTTTAAACTGCCATACAAAGAAATGTGTTAATTATAGATCAAACTATGAAGAACATTTTGAAAATTTTTCCTCATAAAATACAACATTAATAACGTAACTTTAATCAATTCTTCCTTGAAAACCTAAAACAAATAGAATCAATAGTCCTTTGAAGTTCATTTCCATTGATTTCCCTTTGGAATTCACACAACATAAAGGATAATGCAAGCTCCGCATTTGAAAGTCAAACAAGTGACCAATCGGAGACTAAAAGGCAAAAAACAAAGTTAATGGCAACTAAAAAAGAGCAAAAACGAACGCGCACGCATCGCTTTGATGTCGAAGGATAATTGCCGAATGACAAACGAATCGTCGACGAAGTGTTGCACGTGCGAAATGCCATTAAAGCACACCATGGGTCATTGCAGCGCGTTAGTACTTGCGGACCACTAAACGCGAATTAATGGAGCAGCCATCGCCTCGCCCGTCGTCCTTGCTGGCCCCATCCTGCCGCCATAAATCTATCTGATAAGCGATGTCCTGCGCCCCCTGAACTTGTTGTTTCCACTCGTTCGCCCACCTTCAACGAGCTAATTATCGATGAGCAAGTCATCAAATCGTCGGCCGAACGAGGTGAACACGGCGTGCGCGTGTGCAAAATGGCGTCGTAAGGATAAAACAAGCGGAAGCGGGCGCGAAGTGAACGAAAGCCACTATTTCACATCAGATTTCCGGCGGGCGCGTGTTGCGTGTGCAGTTAATTTGTGCGCCGTCGAGGCGCAAATGAAGGCGATCCTGGCAATGGCGGCGGCGGAGAGAAGAAATTATCTTTCCGGTGAGCATGCCGAGAGTTCTTCCACTCGATGCGCAGCGCCTCAAGTGGCATTAGATGTTTGCGCGAGATTTATGAGACAAGTGGATTGTAATTTTGAATAAAGTTTGGCGCGTTTACTCCGCCAGAGCAGCCAGAGAGGCTGCAGGCTCTTCGTCGGGTACCTTTTACGAGCTGGTGGCAGGATAACAAACCGATATCCTCGGAGGCAATGCGCGAAGACATTTCACGTGCATGAAATATTTTGCTAATTGCATTCAGCAAGGAATTTCGATAAATTAGTGTCAGTCAAGTATTCACATCAAATCCTTTAGTATTCAAGGATTATTTTTATATAAACAACAAAATTTCATTTTCTTTGCTTCTCTAATTTTTTAACAAATGAATTCTCGAATAAAAGCTATTAAGTAAATCAATAAATCAATTACGAATTTTGATTTGTCCTGAATTAACCAAATCTTTGATGACATTACAAGAAATACAATTAGGATTTTTTATCACATATAATTTTCTTTAAATTTAATATGAAAACTTATAATAAGTTTATAAAAGGATTATTTTAAAAGGACTTTAGCTCAATTTTTGAGGATTTCTTATTGTACTTTCTGTTTTTTGATGATAATAGTTATAATTAAATGATTAACCCCTTTTGATAATTGTGGACGATATATTGAATTCATATTTGTAGTATTTTCAAGAAAATTTGTAAAATTGCACAAGATAATTTCCTTTTACACAACAATCATTGCAATACAAGGATAATAATTGTATAAACAATATTATCAATATAGAAATTCACTGAGTCCTGAAAATTATTCATCAAATTGGATCATTTGTTCCTGCAAATGGAAATATTTTGAGAAAATTAATGAATATAAAAAATCACAAGTTTTTGAAAGTAATGATGAGAATAAATACAAGATTGCAATTCAGATATAATTGTTGAAAGTATATTTATTTAAAAAATTATAGTTTTGAAGGCTAAATCTCCCATAATCAAAAGATAATTGCTGTACGAAGATAATTGCACCAATCAACAATGCAAATAAATTATTTTCCATTTCCATTAAAGAAAGTCCAACTAACTTTTTCCATCAACAATGACATGTTAAAGCACCCAAAATTTTCCTGTTAATCTCCGAAGAAAACTTGGAAGAATTCACAGTACAAAAAACACATTATCCTTGAAAATTGTTTACCACACACAGAGATATATTTATTTGTATTGCTTTGGTAATCCATGTATAACATCCACCCCCCACTCATCTTCACATTTCTTCGAAGCCAAAAAAGCGAGTTTCAGCCCCAATAAAAACCGCCCTCCTTTCATGTTTTCATGCTGGATACAAAAAAAGTTTTCGCATTCGCGCTGAATGCCGTTCGAATACAATTCCATTAAATAGCGTGTGCGAGTCCGAAAATTTGTCACTTGTTGTTCGCCGAAACGTGCGTATTGCGTGTCGCAGGACTAGGAGCGCATTCGGGGGCGGCGAAACGAAGGAAGAATAGAAAAACATGGCGCAGTCCATAGTAAAAGTAAATATATTTCTCTATAAATGGCTCCAATATCAACGAGAGTGCGTCGAGGATAACGCCCAGCGGAACAAGGATAACGAAACTGGGGGTGGCAAGGACCGCCAGTTTCGTTGGTGACGGCAAAAAAGTTGCTCATAAATTGGCCTCGTTTGTGACGTGGCTATTTAGTGCGTGTTCTACACATCGCTCAGGACGAAGCTGAGTCTATTGGTGCAGGACTCTATGGTCCCAGTGCGACATGTCCTGTGTATGTTGTATCCTGGAATGTCCAGGCGTAACTAGATAATAATATAAATGTTGGCGAAACATATGAAAACAGAAAACTAGAGTTTTTATTCGCTCGGGGATTTCAGGATTTCAGAATTTCGTTATCCTTGAAGTAAAAGCTGGTGAACATTTATTCAAACACAGAGATTTTTCAGTCATATATAATTTGATTTAGTATATGATTTTTCGATGATATATAATTGATGATTTTTTTACTAAAAATTACATTTAAAACAGTCATCTAACAATTTTTCCGTTGAAAATTTACTATGAAATTTCAAAAATTTCTGTTCATTTATTAAATTCTTATAGTCCTTCAGGATTAAATACACACAATTCTGTTAATAAATAAATACCAACTACCAGTTATATTAATAGGATTTCAGAATGTCGATATCCTTGAAATATAAGCTATTGAACATTTTTATAGGCGATATAATTTTTTGAAGAGATTTCATTACATTTAAAATTGTCATCAATTTTTAAACGATTCTCCCATTGAAAATTTTCTGAATTTTTTTTTAAATTTCTTAAATTCTTATGGAATTTAAGGATTATATTATAAACCAAGTGCAGATTATTGGCAACAAAATTTCTGAATTTTGTTATCCTTGAAGTATAAAACTTGTGAACATTGTTGAAAAAGATAGATTTTTTTAGTAAATACTTGGATTTAATGGAGGATTCTAAAATTACAGGGTCAGATTTAATTAAAAAACTTTTACTAAAAAAATTCATTTAGTTTTGAAAAGTTCTTCAATTGATAATTTAATTCAGGATAATTCAGGATTAGATTTGATAGAATTCTATTGGAACAATCAAATTTTATTTCAAATGACCTATTTTAATTAATGTTTTTTTACTTTGGATTATAATTTGATTTAATGAATAAATGAAATATTCTTTCAAAAATTCATATCAAAAATCATAAAGTCAATTGCAACTTATATGAACACTGATAATATTTATTCTTAAATTTGTATCCTAGTATAAATATTAGAGATTCACTTCATGCATAAAAAACTAAAGTTAATTAACTAAATACAACTAATAAATTAATAATTATGAAAGCTATATTAACATCATATATTATTCTCTAAAATTTTAAAAATACAGGAAATTTTGAACAAGGTATTTAAATATTTTAACCTTGCAAAAGTAGGAATTCAAAAATATGAACTATATGGAGATATTAAGTTACTAACACTTATTTTCATGAATAATTCTTCAATAAAATATATTTTCTAGGATATCTATACTCTTGATAAACTCCCTTAGTCCTTCAGGATATGATAGTATTCGAATAAAAAAAATCAATTTTTCTCCTATTAATGTACAAAAAGCAATTCCAAAGCGGATAAACTTGTTTTTCTGGATGAATATTTGCATTTCGTTTTTTGTGGACACGATTCGTTTATATAGACAGGACTTAGGACTCGATATAGATTGCTGATACAGTCATCCCTACTCAGCTCCTCCAGGAGCGCCCAGGACGCCATCCGCATCCCAATAAGTGGGGCGTGTGTGCAATCGAATCGCAAAATATCAGTGCCGTTTTCTTCTTGCGGGGCGTCCGAAGCACTGGGAAAGACGTCGGTCGTCCTGGCGTCCTGGACGTCGAGGGAGCTCCTCTTCGGGCGCATGCTGCTCGACGAAGCCCGAAATCCGATCGCACTCAAAACGGGATCGCTGCCATTCAAATCCCCGCTCGTACGCGAGGATGCCGCCTCTTTGAATGCTGGACGAGGACGATGTATGTATGTTGTGGGATGATGCCTCGACGTGGATTTCCCGGATTTCTGGTTCACACAATGCGACTTTAAAAAGATTCCAACTTTCGGCCATTGTCCTGGAAGCAACAGAAAGTAGCATGATATAATGGGTGGTTTCTATGTTTGAGGTCTTCATCTTCAGAAATTGAAACAAAAATTTTGGGTTTTCATAAAGAAATTAGCGAATCCCCTAAAAAAAATTAGATTATACTTCAGAAATTTATAAATCAATATTCATATTTTCTGGAGTAATTTTAAATACAGGTATCATAAAGTAATTTTTTATCCAGTGTTATAATGAGTATTTTATGTTATAATTATTATAACTAGTATCATAAACTGATTATATTCAGAAAATCCAAAATGAAAAAGAATACACCTAACTTTTTGAAAATAAGAAAAAGAAATATTGATGATTATGTTCCTTTGATTCGAAAGATCTTTTCATTTCGAAAGCGTTCATTTGTTCGTCCTTCATGCCCGAGGTTCACATCCTGATGGGAAATTTATTTCCGAAACGATGTCGCCCCTCATACGTGCATGCTCCCGAAGGAAGAGCATTCAGTTTTCGGAAATAAAGAGTGTCGCAATATTGAATTGGTAAAAGCGCATAAATTCGCTCGCAATGTGCACGCCCACCCTTCAGCCTTTGGGGGCGGCGAAGACCACCACCACCAACGCTGCCGCCGGAATGTCGCAGAAGGACCGGCGAGAAAATGGTATTTGTAGAAAAGTGGATAGCTGCGACGGATGAACACCGGATAAAATTGCATACTTAGGAGTCGAAAGAAGACCCGTTCCTCTTCCTCCCCGTGGCGAGATGAAAGCGAGCGAGCGGGAGAGGTCGACACGTTTTATCCTTATGCGCCATCGAATCCTTGCGCGTATGCACATGACTAAGGACGACGCGCTCCTTATACATTCATGCGCAAATCTGCGCTCGAAGGACGAACGATAGAACGATGGAACGGATCTCGAAATTACATGCATATCAAATTGTAAAACCAGGACGTATTTTATCCGTGTATTGGGACAGACGAGCGTATTTTTGATATTCTATAAAATATGCAATATTTCCGCTCTGCCAGGAAGTCTGATTTATATTCGGCCGTAACCGGGAAAACATTGACGATGTTATTTTATTTCGGAATCGTCTTCGTTGCGAATTGCGCCCGCTTTCATTTCCGCGCGCGTTCAAGGATAATAAATTTTCAGGCGCGTTGAATGATTCGGTTTTAATTTCGCTGCGTGTCATTTCCGGTGGAGATCGCACATTTCACATCTGATGCGTTGACACCAGGGACATCAAAGCGGCATTTTCGCAAATTGTGGTCGCGGAACCAGAAGCATAATGGAGTAATACGAAGAAGGACATTGTATGGGATATCAAAGAGCAAACAATACGTTGATTAATTAATCGCTCTAGTGGCTGCCTTCAGGCTACCAACAGACAGGAAACTGCATTTGTTCTAAATGATACAATGTGCATTCCGATTCCGGTGAGTACCGGAAAAATAAACGCCTCCAGGATAACGAATGGTTGTCGGTTGCGAGTTTAAACATTTTGATTAGAGCCATTAATGTTTTCATTGAGGAACTGGGGAAATGGGATATTTCCGGTTTCAATTCCATTTGTTTGTTTTAATATGGAAATCATCAGGATGAATTTTCGTTAAGAGTCTATATAAAAAAATTAGTTTGGTCAAAACAAGGATAACATATTGAAATCTTGAGTAGAATTGTTGGATCTAAATCTTCACATGAAATTGTAGGCTTGATGATTATAATAATAAAAGACATTTAACAGATTTCAGTAGTACCCACAAAACCAGAATACTCTAAATTCATTTAATACAACTCCCATCGAAACTATACATTCCGATGGCGAAGCAGGATGTGCGCGTGCGCCGCATTTGCAATTGAAATACAAGTTTGGTAATAAATGCAGATGTTGTGAGGCGCAATTCATCGCACGTAATATAATGCGCAAATTGAAATTGAATTGTATCGGGCCTTTGTGCGCTGTTGGAGCGCACGGCGAGTTGTTGGCCGAAGTTAAAAGCAGCGAGACTGAATATTTGAAGGACTCATCGCGTCCAGGAGTCTGGACGGGTTTCGGTTAAGGGATGAAAGGCACTTGGCTGCGTGGCCGTCCTCGTCGACCATCCGCAGAACGCTTTCCAACACATCTTTCGGGCGTAATTAGTGCATGCCAAAGTGAACACATCCAATTACAAACCGAGCGCTGCCCATTTTCGGGTAGACCGCTAAACCGTCATCATCCATTCGCCGATGCCAAATCTGAAGATTATTATTGATTTATTTGTTCGTCATCAGAATTATTTATTCGTAGGTTTCTGAAGAAGATGATAGATACATTTGGTAACATCTACGGTCGAACTAGAGGAAGAAGCACTTTTTTGTTTATGAACCGATTAATTTCTACTATTTACATTTTGATGGAAAAAATAGTAGTGTTATAATAAAGATATTACAGGGATTACATTTGGAGAATTTTATTCGAAATTTTCAAATAAATCCTACTAAAAGTTTCGGAGATATAACTTTGAAAAAGGTGCGTGCTCAAAATTAGTTTTACTGATACTCAAAAGTTAAAAATTTTCTTGAAATTGTTTTTTCAAAATCGGTTGTCAAAAGTCTTCGAAAACTGCTCATGGAATCTTGAAAATTTACCCGAATCTTCAAAATACAATTTTATAGTACCTGGACGAAGGATTTCATTTTTTAAAATGAGAACTATTAAAATAAGTTATATTTAATAAATTTTACTAAAATTTGCATCTTTTTGTAGAAAAATTGCCAAAAATTCAATTTAATTTTTTGTTTTTCCTTTGTCCAAAATCTAGGTTATAATCTTAACTAAAACACGTTTTTTCACTTTTAATTATCATGTATTGAGTTCAACTATCACAAAAAATATATAAATTTTGATATAAGAATCAAATTGTCAACATTTTAATGGTAGAATGATTCAAACCAATATCTTATTAGATCTATTTCCTGATATTATACTATGTGCCTAACATGCAAATAATTTCTGCACTGTTTGGCATAATGTAAATGAATACAATTATACAGATATCAAATTCTAGAAACTGTTAATACATTAACAAGCAGACCAACAAACAATCCTTGACTGGATTATCAATATTTTGTGATAACAATGAACGGTAACAAGATCTTTCAATTAAGAAATGATATCCCCAAAATACCTAATTTTCAAGGTAAGCAAAATTTCTTTTTGATTACAAGTTCAATCCAAGTTTTTGATTAAGGATAGAAATATGAGATTTGTCCTTTCTGGTAAATAATTTTTCACTTTCAACTATGGAATTTGTTGTGAAATAGATAATATTTTTTCTTGTTGTAATATTAGTCACCTGAGAACTGGAATAATTGCAAAGAAACTTAGAAAGTTACATTTTTAAATGACCATTGCCTTCAGGTATTTCTGATAAGATTCGCCAAATTGCAATTTCAGAACACCATCTGAATTTATTTAATCAATCGTTTAAGCCTTAAATTAACAAGAGTCCTTTATCAGAATCAAATTTATAATGACTGACGCCACTTTCCTTCACATAAAAAAAATAATAAAAAAATAAACACAACTGAATAATCATTACTACCTAGAAAAACTCATAATCGTTTTTGGAAGTTTGCGATAAATTGAATGGTCTTTGGTCTTGAGTTCATGTTCAGTTGTTGCACAAACACCAAAAAGAATCAATGTCAAGTCGTTTACAGTTCCGAATCGGCACAGTCCTTAGAAGGCTATAACTGCATACCGAATCCTTAGAAAAATCATCAATGAAGTCCTTCAAGGTGCAATGAACATCAAAATAAGTGACCATTTTCTGGGCATTCTCCCTCAAAATCCGTGCCAATTTCGGCCGCCTCTGTTTGAAAATCGCAGGCAAATGTACAAAAAGAAATGGCGCCACTTTGACATAACGTCCATCCGCCACCTCCGAACTCTTCGGCTCCCATGTCCTCATAGGCCATGCCTGCTCAACGACCAGATTATCACCCAGAAAGATGAGAGCCGTATCGGTGCGTAAACGCTCCCCAATCGTTTCGAGAAAATGCCGAAAATACGCATCCGCATACCGCACCGCGGCGCGATCGTACCGGAAGGCGGCGATGTCGAAGACCGCAAAGAGCGGACGCTGATTACCACTGGGGGCAGTGCGGCGAAGGTTGATGAATTGCCCGATGTAGTCGAGCATGCGGACGTAGGTCGGCTGGCCGCCCACGCACGCGGGATACGCACTCGCCCGCCGGTGACTTCCGGTCTGGAGGCGCGCCGGCCGGTAAAAACTTTCCCAATTAAAATCGAACGGATAGAATCGATCCGTCCAGGCGTCCGCCGGTGCCAGCTTCCCGAACTCGTTGATCTCGTCCTCACCGTACGCGAGGACATAGCCTCGTCGACGATAGGTGAACCACACTGGTGCTGAAGAGGTGGCGGACTCGCTGCCCCCAATGAGGTGCTGCTTGTTGGTGTGGCTCTCCGTGTGCGGTTGCAGCTTGGCGAATTCGATGGCGCCCAGCTGCGATAGGTAATTTATGGTTTGTGGCATGGTTTGATGGAGCATGGCCCGCGAGACTCCATCGAGGACCAGGAGCAGGACACTCGGGAGGCTGCTGATATCTTCGGTGGTGGGTCTAAGACGGGGGCTGTTCTTCAGCACGTGGAAGAATTCACGACCCAAGAGGTTGTTGTATTGTTTATGGGTGCATTCGACATAGATGTGTTCATGGGTGATCTTCACGGGGTTGGTGAACGGTTTACAGGTTGCATTGCGTGTGAGGGTTCCGGAGGCTTCGCCTTCGAAGTCCATGGAACCGTAGCAGCAGTTCATGTCATCGGGGTTGAGGTAGGAAAGTGAGGTCTTCGTTAGGATGTCGCCGTTCATGTGGGCTATTCCGGTTGATCCGAAATTACATTGCGGAGGTTCCGGTGACTCTTCTAGGATTATCGATGGTAGTTCTACTTTGCAGATGGGCTCGTCTAGAAAGAAGGTTCCTAGTAGACAGATTAGGACTACTGATAAGACCGTTACTTTAAAATATGGTAATCTTTTTATAAAATTTACTGAAAAGTACCACATTTTACTAAGGTATCTGACAAGTTGTAACTGACAATTCCAGTACTAATGGTAATGTGGTTACCATGGAGATCAACAATAATTTATACAATGGGATCAAGATAAGCAACGGATCACTGTAAAGATATCTTCATTGTTCTAAAAGTATCCTTTGGCCATAAAAATCTTTGATTTCCCCTTTTCGTTAAATTAGAATAGTAAAAATTTCGGAAAACAAAGATTTCAGATCCCCTATCTCAGTTTCTGTAGATCACTTTTATTGGTTATCACGGCATCAATTTGGTACCAATGCATATTCGAAATAGCTTTAATTTTCTCAAGTAGTTTCAAAGGCTGCCCAAAATGGTCTTCTAACATTGGACAAGCCATGTATTAAGTTTGGTAAGAATTCTTAAACCTCTTCTGAGAAAATCTTGTACAAACTTTGTTATATACCCCATTTTAAATATAACAATTCATATTTTATAAACAATCCGATAGAATAACTTGAAAATCCGTATATTTATTGACAATTATATTATAAACAAATGGTGAAAATTTGAAAACAATCGGACCGGTCGTTTTTGAGATATTAACAAAAGTATATTGAGATTTTCAACGATGTTTATCTGCCGCCCCCGGAATGTTTTCTGTATGCCGCCCCCGCTACAGTATCTTTATCAAGATATCATTGTATATTCAAAATTGGATGAAAATTAATCGAACGGATCTTCCATCTTCAGTATTTTACCACATTACTTGCGGTAAATAGCCGCCCCCAACTGTTTTTTGGAGTTTCTGCCTCCGAAATCTAAATCTACATCTATCTGTTAGTCTACGTACCAAATTTGGTGAAAATGGGTAGAGCCGTTCTCGAGATATTAAATAAAATGTAACGACTAAACTGAATCGACCAAGGAAGGACGAAGGAGGTGCAATTTTATCCTTAGGAACACCAATGTAAATCTAATGGGAGCCGCCATCATGAGTTTTTCGAGGGCTTGTTTCCGGTTTGAATTCCCATGTAAATTTCCATAAGACATTCTTTTGATCGTAACTCGAAAACTACTGGGTCGATTTTCACGATTAAAAAAGCAAATTAAAGGTTACATTTTCATCTTTCGATCTATATCTTTGAAATTTTAAAATATTGCATAGAAAATTAGTAATACATAAGTAGAAATGGTTTCACTCAAATTTGAATATCTTTCAAACTAATTGAGATATCAGGTTTGTTCTTGGAAATTTCCAAAGTTAAAGAGTTTTACTTTCATAATATGGTATCTGACCTTAAATTTAACATAAGAATTATACGTATTTTAATAATGTAAAAGACTAAATTTTCTCCAGTACTACTTTTGATATTGAAGAATTGGACGTTGTTTTTTTTTATTATCTGGTCTAGAATTAAATTATCAGATAATAAGTCAAAACTGTTGGAAGATTACTATGTTTTGTAGCAAGGTCTTCATTTTCTTTCAGAATTCTGACAATGTTTCAATTCCAACCCTCTTTATTATCCTGATACAAAAATTCCCTAAGGTTTTTCCGCCTTATCAAGATATTACATCAACTCCCTGATCCTGAACTGACTGCAAAGTGCCGAATGTAAATGCGTCTCGTACGATCGTAACTAGCTTGCAAATATGTGCGACAAGACAGAATTGGCACGAGGTATGCCTGAGGGTCACATCGCGAACGCAGGCGTGCAGATGGCAGGCGGATGTGTAGAGGACGAATAGAAAGGCGCTCTAATTAGAATTACTGGGCTAATTAGAACGCATGTCATTAAGGATTCTCTTTATACGGCCTGCTGTCTATGGCGGCAGCGGAGGAAGCTTCGCCTCCTCGCTTTTCAGTTTTCGTTCGTTTACGACACGTGCATGCGTGTCGCCGTTTGTATTTTACAACTCCCGGCGCGATTATTATTTCAGACTTTTGTAATCATGCCACGACAACGCAGGAGAAGCATGAAACTCCCCGACAGGCGTTACGATGTTAGCTATGATGTTAGCAAGCAAGAGACGTGAAAGGAAAATGTAAATGTTGCTCTCATAAATATATTTAAACCGTGTTTATGTTTTCTGGACTAATTTAGTGTGGGGCTTCAGGGAGGAATTTGTTCTTAAAAATGGCATCTCTTTCCAAATGATGACTTATTTAATTTACAAGAAAAGGTGGAAGAAGAGAAAGTGTCTTTTGTTTATTGAAAGGTGAGAAAACAAAATGTCAAACGGATACAATGATAAAGTATTGACATTTTGATTAAAGTGTTGATTGAAGATGGAGTTTTTTTCAACAAATACCAATTTCTGAAAATTTTCAGTAAAAATATCAGTATTTATTAGCAATTATCCATTTAATAATTTGAAATTTCTAGCTATTTGTAATTTTAATTATTATTAATTATAGTAATTTTTATTAATTGTTAACTTTATTTTCTTTATGATTCCACGGTCCCTTATCATTTTAAATATCTACATTTAATGAAAAATAATTGGAATATAACATCCATTTTCTAAATAATTCTTAAATCGGTCTACAAGATAAAACTAAACCATTTCCAATATTAATTTTTAAAAAATGAAAGAATAGCACTTATCTTATATTTGTTGTTGTTATATTTTATCTCCAAAATCATCACTGATGAAGGCAAAGCGTCGCCGAAAATCGATTTTGGAGGTAAAATATAACAACAACAAATATAAGATAATTGCTATTCTTTCATTTTTCAAAAATTAATAACATTATCTTATAATGATTAACTTTAATTATATTTCCAATATTCTTGTTATAGTTTAATATAACTATTGCATTTTTAACAATATCTTAAAATAAATTTATTTTCAACAGGATAATGCATTAAATTGGACAAACTTATATTAATCTTCAATGATTTATTCTTTTTAGAATTTTCTAGAAAACATATTTTTTATTTATGAATAATCCAATTTAGATAATTACAAATTTTATGCAAAATATTCAACAATTTATACTCTCAATTTTGGATTAATTTAAAACATCTAAAATTTGATATTCTTTACTTCAACATTTTTCTTTATAATTTTCACTAGTTAATAAAAAATATCTTTATCTTTGCTTCAAATTTCTTCCAGAAATGTAATTTCTAAATTCAGATAAACTTGTTAGTACTAAATTTTACTTGAAACTTCTTACTAACTAATAAATGTGTTTTGAGACAACTCAATTTCTCAAAATTTACTTACAAAAACTTAAATTGTTGTGTTGTTGATAATTGAAACTTTGATCAATTAATCCGGAAAGAAATCCAACAATTATCTTCTAGAAAAATAGTTTCTTAATTCAAAGAACTAACTTTTACTTAATAACCAAAAATTTTTGAAACACTCCCCGAAACTTTCCACTAACTATTAAATATGTATCAAGACAACTCAATTCCTCCAAATTAACTTGCACAAACTTAAATCTTATAGCATTAAAATTCATAATTAATCACAAAACTTAAAACCCTTCCAAATTTTTTTGTTGTTCTTGTTGAAAATTGAAACTTTGATTGATTAACCAGGAAACAAATCCAGCACGTTTGACCAACCATCTCATAGATTAAGACTGGAAGAGATGGGAAAAAGTTTTTTGCCCAGTGCGAAATTTCGTAAACTCATTACGATACACAGCTTTCTCCTGCAGTTGCACGATCCTGGCGCGTATTTGTTTTTCATTCGAGCTTGTGCTTGTAACACTTAGCGACTACATCGGTTCCGACGGGCTTAACGCATATATCCATTCAACCTTTAAACGATCAATTACTATTTAGCAGGCAGCGCAGCGGGCGAAGAGGAGCATGCCGCCTGCTAACTCGATTAAACTCCCTCCGCGGGAAGCAGGACTACTGGAACCGTGGAACGGAGGAGAGCTTGTTAGGTCTTATTAAGCCGTGCGACCATCATCAGCCGAAATTACATCTTATCGGGCTGCCAGCCGCTCATAAAACTAACCGTTTTTATTTTTTCTTAATCAAGCAAGTTTGCGCGATCAACTAACTAACTGGATATCACCCATTCCCACCCCTCCTTCACTTCCACCTCCTGCTTCCGGTGTTTGAGTCCTTGGCGGGTATGAATTTTACGGAGGAAATTTTTCATCAGAAAGTGTCATTGCTTAATGCTGAAAGTTGGAAGTTGTAAGTTGGAAGCGTGGTGGATAGTTTGATGGTAACAAATAAAAGAGAGTAATTATCCTTCCATGGATATTAAGTTGTCTTCTAGGATGTTGGTCTTGGATGGGCTTAAAAATTTGATTCTTAAAGCTATTTTTAGAAGTAAAAACTATTAAGACTATTGGGGCAATTTTTGCAAGTTATCCTTCAATAAATATACTCTATTATTTTGATATGTGCAAAAAAAGGCAGGATAAAACTTTACATTGCCCCTTGACTTATGATCATCCTGTAATTTTGCAAATTGAGAATTACACAGAATTTGCAATTTTAATTTGTTACAAGGAGTTGTAATTCCAGTCCTGTAAGAGAAAAATTAATTTCGTAGAAATATTTGATATTGACCTATAAATAAGTCTTCAGAATTTAAACTTTTCATTTCTTCAGGATAAAATTAGATTTCTATTGATATAAAAACTATTCTATAACTATTTTTTGCAGGGAGGCAGGATAATAATCGAATGGCTTTATAATCATATTTTGCACACTAATTATTAAAGTAACTTTTTACTAGAAGATGTTTATTATAGAAAATTTCTCGAGGGCTATCAAATAGAAAATAATCCATAATTTCAATTTCTGCGATATTTCAAGTACCAACTTATAAAATAAAAATTTTACAAGGACTATTGTATTATTATAAATTGAATTTCTAAACTATCAAATGGAAAACTATTTTTACGAGAATAAAGTTTCAATTTCTTCAGGATAAAATTGGAATTTCTTGAGACAATCACTTATATTCTTTAATTCATTTAAACAGAAAGAAAAGATAATTATTGAATGTCTTTGTAGCCTCGTTTTTCATAGAATAACTGTGTTATTAGTTTACTTTTACTAGAAACTTTTTCTTATGGAAATTTTCCTGTGAGTAATCAAATAGCAAAATGTTAAGAATTTGCATTTCTACAGGAATTCAATTTCCAACTTAAACTTTTTCAGTGAAATTATAGTACTGCTACTTCAAATTATAATCCTTCACAAAGGAAAAGTAATTTTCCAAGAATTCTCTGATATTTATTAACAAATAAGCATTGTGGAATACAAACTGTTTATTTCTTCAAGATAAAATTGATTTTTTACTAGAAGAACTTGTACTGTATAACTTTCTGTGGAATGGAAGGATAACAATTAAATGTCTTGATTATCACGTCTTTCATAGACTGATAAACCTTCCTTGCGAATATTATCCTGTAAATATTCAAATAGAAAATCTTCTTCAATTTGAATTTCTGCAATAATCCAAATTCCAAGTTGAAATGAACACCCAAAAAACAACGAACTACTACACCTCGCACGATATTATTATCCTTCGAAGGATAATTATCATAAATAACATATAATCATCCTGATAGTTGAAACATCCCTGATGACTGCTCGAAACAGCTGGAGTGGCGACAACGAGCAAAATGTGGCGACAACGATGATGCCTACCCTTATTAGGCACCTAGCGCTTAACGAGGTAACGACGAAGAGGTTTCTATTAGGGCGCCACCATCGCAACCACCGCCACCACCGCCACCACCGCCACTGCCGCCACCGACGTCGACGCGAACGCCCCCTCACTGGGGAATGAATTCATCGCAACGTAATACCACATTAAAGTATAACAACTTAACACGTCTTGAAACATATTCCGTCTCAATGGCAGCCCATATAACTTGTGTATTTGCCCGGCGCCTCCACCACGACGATCATAAATAATAGCGCGCACGACTTTGTCTACGATATTCGCGTGCATATTCTCGACGACGGCTCGCAACGTCCTCGACGTTTAGCGAACATTTCGTGTGCTTGATGGCGTTCTTGTCTTTTGTCCTCATCTTCTCTCGCTGGGTTGTACTTCACTTGGATAGGAAACTATACACTATGTGTTTGAATTTAAGATAAATGGCGTCAAAGTGTTGAATTCATTTGTGCGCCATAATGAAATGCTTGCTGGCTTTAATTAATATTTATCAGTTCACATTATCCTTGATTCTTACGGTCTATAACATGTTCTATTTCCGGTTATCTAGGTTCTCTAATCTGTTAAGTTATTTTGGTTAAAGGATGTCTTCAAGAGCAAAACTTGAAATGTTTGATTTTTTGTATCCACTTTTCTTTTACCATCTAAAATTTAGAATTTGATTTTTCTACATCTATGCATTTAATCTTTGGTTTTATTATCCTTGGAAAATTTGAAGAATATTCAACTGAAAATGTATTTTTATTACATCTCTTGAAGGATCAGGAATTTATGGATTGAGTTCTTGAAACATTTATTATATTTGTTTGCAGTATAATAAAGTTATAATCTGGAAAATTATTTAAAAAATATCAAGGTAAAGTTGACTTATTTTGAAGATTTTCTTGAAAAACCATGGAACAAGGTATTATAGAATTTCAAAATCTTGCAACTTTTGAATAAGTTTAAAAGCTCACTGATTGATTATTTCAAATTTCTTTTTTGTACAAATGTTGAACTATTTATTATTTCAGTTTGCCATAGTAATTATCACCAAATAATACAAGTTTTAATGAGATTATTCAACTCATTCGGATATCGACCAATCAGATTGCGAGTTTAGAGCAAGCAACAGGGTATTATACTGAGAATTTTACTGAATATTTTTTATTTTGGTTCGTTTCCATAGCAACTNACTCGAGCGCTACGCGCTCTCGTGATTTTAATTCTGACAAATCAACATTCGTTCCTATGAGCACGCAGTCGTAAAATAGCCGACAATTTCAAATCACTTATGGTATTTCTGTTGAGTATTTAATCATCTTACAACTACTTTTTGCTATAGATTTTTTTTATCTACATTTTATCCTTTTTCAGATACAACTAAATGTGTTTGATTTAAAAGAATTACGTTTGATTGTAACGGAACGTCCATGCTCGGTGTTTTGTGGCGTGTATTATCGGCAACCTTTCTTACATCTCCTTATCACTCCCCACCTTCCAACACCTTCGTGATTCTGTCCTCTCGTGTTGTG
>JARJDZ010000683.1:0-11812 GCA_030264555.1 Aleochara sp. GC000083
ACAATGTAAATAATGATATATTTGTACAATAAAAACAATGAGTTAATTATATGCATATATAAACCATTTCTGTTGATTTTCAAGTTCAAACAACAAGAATTCACAATAATTGATGATGAATTATTAACATTCAAACTGTGATGCAATACAACACTCACCATCATAAGCAAGAAAATAATCAAGCCACAACGTGTAAACATGAGAGAATCTGAAGAAAAATCTATGAATTAGATTTTTAATTTAATACTAAGGAAAGCCTAGCACGGAAAAAGAGCTACAGTAGAAGAAACCATAGCTACAAATTGTCACACCACATTTATGTAAATACAACACTAAACTAATAGCATATACGATACCATCTAAAGCTGCAGCAGAAACATATACCATCAATTTGAAGGTTCAAACAATAGTTTTAAAATCTGTAAAAATATAAATAATGAAATATTTGTTTTATAAGACCACACAGGATTCCACACTACTTGAAGATGCTGTACATTTAATCATCTGAATAAATGATTATTAAACCCTCAAAAAGGGTGGTGAAACTCTTTAAGAGTAAAAGCCCATACCTACATATATTTAAGTAATGTCTCACATAAGTTAGTAATGATAGAAGATAATGTATACTGAAGCAGTTTATCTAATGCCATAAGAAACTGCTCATATGCTCAGTCCAGAAAATGTTGGTTTTCAAATTTCACTCACCCATTTTATTATAAGATTGGTGTTGCAAAAATGAAGTCATTTTACTACAGTACAAGGTTGTAAGTGCTGATTTCCACCAGACTATGGCTATCGTTTGGGTCTCATATCTGTATTTCCATGCTATTTTCTTCTTCCACAACTTGTGCAAGTAAAAATCTAGTTTATACCAACAAAGATATGCTGTTCCATGACTTCACATGGTTTCAACACTACTTTATCTGCTAACAGTAGATGATGAATTTGAAGAAATCTATTGGATTCTAGTAACCACAAGTTATGTATATTATCCATTACAAGATATGTGTATGTACATATTATACCTTCTGGTGGTTTATTTAATCAAATTGTGCATCAACCATTTTGCAGCAACCAAAACTTTCTCAAATTAGTTTGTTTGACATTTGCTCACCAACACAATCATTAGAGAATGAAAAGATATACCTGACATCTCAACAGTTCAAAGCAATCAATATTTTGGAATGATAAGCAAATCTTATACTCTACTCACTTATGGTGTAGTTTTCTTTTTATTCATAGGTATTTTTAAGCGGAGTTTGTTCGAAATCTTCCAGATTCTTTCCAAATCTGACACCTTTTCTCTGCAGAATTAACACAAATGTATGGTATAATAAAATAATACAAAAACGTTAAATTTTTCTTTTCTGTAAGGATTCCCAGCCAAGCCGAGGAAGCCGGTCAGTAACGAGGAATATTCTTTCTTGAACGCACATCTGGTGAAAGCTGGTTGCATATAGCGCAATAAAATGCAATTTTATAAAAATGGTATGTTATGAATAAATTCTATAAAATCGGAGAGTTTTATTTCTTAAAACAATATCTAAATGGATAGAGAACAGTTTCTTGCATTGATTTTGTTAGCAGCATGAAAAATGTGTGCACATGCGTTAGATGAGCATACTGGGTTGCCTAACAATTGTATGCACGTTCGGTGGCCGTGCGAGTCCGGCGTCAGTCGGTTGGCAACAGTCGTTCGCGGCGGGGCAACGATCAGCTGATTATTGCTGTTATGGCGTGTGATGCAGATGCTAATTACATTCGTAACGTGATTCGCAGAAAATCCGCGTGTTGAGATTGGTGCGTGCGTCCGCTGAGCAAAATGCGTGTGAAGCACATTAACCTATTGTTTCTGCACCTCGTCCTGTGTTTATGCGGCGTGACTCGCCAGCAGTTGGTGATCAACGTTCGGAATCAGGTGAGTTCGTTGTCGGCGTCTGAGCATTTCAGGGGGTTGCTTTTCGATTGTTTGCGGCGTCTGCGGTCGGCGATGTGAAAAAGCTCTCCTTGCCTGCCCTTGAACTCTGGCTACATGCGATGCGATGGGGGTGGTGTGGCGCATAACGTGCGAAACACAAACAAAGCTGGCCGAAGTGGACTCGACGCTGCACGAAATGCGATCAAACATGTTTGCACGAAATGCAATTGATCAAGTTGAGATCACTTACTAATGAAGTGGTTAATTATCCAATTTCAGCAGCTATGCTATGTGCAGCAAATGCGTAAATGGAGCAAATTAGGTTAGTTACCATGGCGACACACACATCAAGTTTTGTTTTTGGTATCAACTGGAACTTTAATTTCATTTTTAATTTCTTTCTGCTTTTAGTACTGTGGTTTTGCTAGCCGTCAACCCAATGATTAATATTAATGAGTGTATACGCAGATTAAGATTTTATCTACCACCTGAGGCTTCCAATCCTGCCAGGAAAGGAGGTTGCCAATGTTCCTGTTGCGTGAGATTAAATGTGCAAATACATTCAATGTGAATGTATAGTATTGTCAATGAATGTATCAACCAAAGAAGAATAGCTACTGCAAATGGAAATCAGAAGATGAAGTTGCTTTGATTGTTGCTTCTATGTTTTATTGTTACTTTTTGTTATACATCAATAATATTTTGTTTTTATTACTGTATTTCGGTCCTTGGTGATGAGAATGCGACAAAAACAAATTATCTTTTATTGCTGCGATATTTATGGGTAGATTTGCGCGAGAATCACTCTTTTGAACAATACCAGTAACTGCCCATAAAATTTGTCATAAACAACGATTGGGAAGTCTACATCAATAATAAATAAATCAATAAATAATATATTGAATTACCGATGAAATGGGAATAGTTTTGGTGATTGGAATGTTTAATCAATTGCATTACTTCGTCGGTGTTCCATTAGATTGATTTATTCCGTGCTCTGTACTTGTCGAATTGGGTTTAGTTTACCTTTATTGGAATTTTGGCACTTTGTGGTGTAGAATTGTTTAAACATTTTCACGGCGATGCATTACTGTATACATATGTTATATTGATTACATTTAATTCAGTATTTTATTCAAGGATCTTAATGAATTGAATCAAACAACCTTAGGATATGATAACAGATTTCTTAACAGTAAATAATATTCTCAAACAAGGAATGTAAAATAAGAGAAAGGATTAAAGTATTTGGATAATTTTCAGCCCGTATGATTGGGTTTTATTTTAATGTTCAATTATTTACATTTGTAATTGCGAATTCCAGGAATATTATTCATGTTTATAGGCATATATCTGGTTCTACTTTGTAGAATTCTGTCAAAATGAAATTGTTCGCCTGTTGCCTGTTGTAACTTGGTGCTATCGGTGCTATCGAGAGATGATTACCGAGCAATTTTGATAAGTATATACATCAAAATCTAGTTGAACAGGTTGACCGACAATAATTTATCGATTTTTGGAGACAAAATGCATCGTAATACATGATTTTATTGCAATACCCTAACTATAGTCCAGAAGAGGAATGCACATAGATTTAAAGATCTCTGTTGTCATTTTAATGAAGATGCCATGATTCCGCAATGTTAGGCTTAGCTTGATCACGACGCAGTTTTGATTCTGCTATTGAAGATCATTCTTTAGATGATTGGTTCATGGTGAATAACTACATTGCACTGATTTAATAATTATTGAAGGGAATGAGCATTTACTCTTTTTGTTCTATTATTTTTTATTTCAGCTTGCGACTAAATATTAATAATTTGTCTTTCTCAGGAACAAAATGAATCTATAATTGATTAGATATGGGTTATTCTAATTCAATGATTACTTAAATAACCTAAAAACTGGACAGGAATTTGAAAAATGCATAATAGATGTATAATTCTTAGCAACGATTTACCATTCATCCAGCACATGTTAACTTTGTGGATATATAAGAAGTTACTATTATTTTGCATGTAATTTGATAAGTTTGCACACTCAATAAGTTGAACGTGATTGCACCAAACCATTAAACTAAGAAATTATTTAACTTCTAATTTGAAAATTCAAATCTGGAAACCCGATACAAATTTTGCCACGATCCGATCTGAAGAAAGGAAGGAACCTGGGATGTAATGCAATTATCTAATTTCTCGTATTCAAATTATCTACTGTGATAATATTTTACACTTATGATTGTGGTTTTAAAGTTATAATATTTTATGTAATCAAAATTTGTCAAATTATTTCTTTGTGTAATATATGCTGGAAGTCTTCATTTTCCACTTTATACTTTTGCAAATATT
The DNA here is from genome assembly GCA_030264555.1 of Aleochara sp. GC000083. NCBI lineage: Eukaryota > Metazoa > Arthropoda > Insecta > Coleoptera > Staphylinidae > Aleochara > Aleochara sp. GC000083. The sequence continues at coordinate 4,267 of JARJDZ010000683.1, forward strand.
TTTCTTAGCATATAAAATTCCTACCTAATTTACGTAAAGTAAAGGATAAATTTATTCGCGAAAGATTGTAGAGCTTCGAGTGCACTAAACTGGCGTCTTTGCAGCCAGAGATCTGTTGTAGTGACAACGCGACAAGCATCTAGAACGAAAATGGGAAATAGGATAAGCGTAGCGCAAACATCGACGGCGGAATAAGCTTGCGAGATATTGCAGCGTAATTTTTAGCGAAGTTTTCTCTCTGAAGATTTCGCTCAAGAGCCAATGTTTGCGCTGCAAAGAGTTGGAAGTCTTGCGTCGCCGACGCGCCCCATCCCGGCTGCAAAGCCGTGCAACAAGTCTCGCAGCGCATGAATGCGACGATGGACATGCCAGCCGCCACCAGGCACGGCAAGTGCATCCGACTGAATGGAAAATACATTCGGCAGTGCTGGCGGCGGGCGTGCAAATCTGATGTTCTGAAACCAATCTGCAGCTGGGCGCTTGTTCACTTCCACGCGCTATCCAGGTTGGTGTGGTGGTACCGGTATGGTCTCTATGTTGATGGGGTTGAAGTTGTTCTTGGTGAAGTTCCGGAAACAGTGGTCAGGCATGTTGTACATTCGATTACATACGTGTTTTGGGATTGTTTTGCGCGCCACGGCTTTTCCCTATCTGGTCTGTAAATGTTCTTGCTGTTTAGGAGTCGGTTAAAATTGGAATTTTAATAGTCTAATAAATAACATCGTGAAAACATAGGAGCTAATTTTTTTGTACATTTCTTGGCATATGTGACTTTCTGGAAATATCTTAGGTGTAGTAAAAAGAAATTCATTATTATAGTAATAGATGTTATGACAATTTTGTAATTAAATTGCTCGGTTTTTGAGGTTTAGGTCAATCATGGACACTCACAGTTTTTCTTGTATAAAGATGAAAACTCAAGCCATGTGGTTGAAATTAGAATAGTATTTAAAGTTCTGAAACTGTTTATTTTGATTTGGTGGGTTCCGATTCTGTAAATTATATTTTGAAGATGTACCATGCACTGGAGCACTAATTGAGGAGAATGTCGTTGAAACCATGGAAATTGTTGAGGCTACAGATTGCACCAAAAACTATTTGGAACCATTCGAACCTTATGAACCGAATTTGCATCTGCCAATCGATGCTGAATTGCTACAATTTCGACCTATATTTGAAGCAATTCGTGACTGAAGAAGGAAAATGGATCACTTACAACAAAGTCTAGTGAAATCGGTCGCGGTCGAATAGCGAAAATTGTGGTTAAGCCAACATTGACGGACAAAAAAGAATTGCTAAGCATTTGGTGAGACTGGCAGGAAATTATCTACTATGACCTACTCTTCTATGACAAAACTCTCAAGTCGGAACTATACTGCCAGTAATCAGACCATCTGAAGAGAGTAATCGGCCAAATTTAGCCAGTAGGAGAGGAATTCTGTGCCATCATTGCAACATCAGGTGACACTCATTAAGAGTGACTCCCTAGAAGCTCCAAGAGCTTAAGCTTGGGAGGTATAATGCATCCATATTATAGTTCAAACTTAGCACCAAGTGATTACCATCTCTTCCCGTTCATGGCAAACTTGAAAAGAAACTTACGAAAATCCATTGTTTCGAATCTTTGACAATAGGAACTAGGGCTTTTGTGAGAGAGGCTTACTTATTACATTTAAAATGGCTATAAATTATCAAAGAATTGACCCATATGTTAATTGAAGCATTAATGCTGTGAAGAATCCTTTCTTAATGATTACAAAAGCTATCAAAAGGTTTTTTCAAGTGTCCGATATTTGTCAACTGATTGAGAAATTATTTTTTCTGCTGATTTCAAACTTGCAAGCTAATTTTCCCTGTGAAACAATCTTATGAAACAACGGAGTATAATGCACACTTGTTCAATTTCCAAGATTAATGATGAAAGTATTAATAAGAAACATTGATTTATGGTGTCATTAAGATCTGTTTGTGGATATTGACTGTAATTCATCAAATTGCACATCAAACTATGAGTGATTAAATAATATGTGAAGAGTTTAAGAAAAGTTAAACATGATTTACTTATTGTATAATGATACAATGTCACGTGTTAAATTGTAAAATTCAACTAGGAATTTCAGATGGGTGAAAATTATTGCAACCTTCAAACTTGCATTTAATTTTTTATATGAAACTTGTATATATGAGACAGGAAGATGTATAATTGACATGTATTCATTATACACCTAGGATGTAGAAAAATACTAATTGTAAGCTGCATTATCAATTTCACTATTTTTCGAAAATTTAGACGATGGAAACTCGATGCCCGTAATATGGGTTATTCATTTGATGGATTATATTTCATGTGCACAAAGGTTGAATAATAATATATTTACAAAAAAAGTTAAGTTAAAAAAATTCTAATCAATTTTCTTTGAAAGTTTTGATATCATTTAATTTATAATATCGATTAATTGAATCAAACGTAATAGATCTGAAAATACAACCACGCAATATTGACAAAAAAACATTCTTACAATTTTAAAGCAATAAAAAAAATTCAGTGAGAAATTGTAATTCCTTGTAATCAGTATAAAAGCCTCTGGTATCAAAATCTTTATTACGCAGTATATGCAATAAAGAAAAATAATTGTCTGTATTTTATAAAATAATTTGCATTCATGTATTTGACGAATACATTTCTCAATCTAGAGAGAAATTCGATTATAGGCGATCATTTTTCAAAATATCATATTTCTCATATGAAAGATAATTCTATTAAAATTGAATTTCATCTACCAAAGCTATATAATGAAAATATGATTCCTCTTAAAATTTATTAAAAGGCTGATGATTTCCGACGTTGTGCTTTCAGTACTCCTCGCGCATATTATAGAATCTTTTGAGACCGATTTTAATTTCGATGAAAATGTAAGGATGAAATACCTCCTTTTATGTCCTTTGGAACCAATCTGGAAGCGACCTTCCACCCAGGACGACATCCCATTCAGTGCCGCAAAAAATTAGGAAAGCTGTGGCAAATAAATAAAAATGTACATCCACATAAAGAGCAATAAATTTTTCATGCAACAATACATCTTACAAGATGCATTCGGAGTCGTACTTTTGCGCTCCATTCAGTGCTTTTCTCCATTTTCGTGTCATTTTTCTTGGGTAATTTGTGCTACTAGTGCATCCAAGAGTGAATAGTATTTTTATTCGACGCAAGCAAGCAGCAGCAGCAGGGACGCGCAAGAAACTCGGGCAGAGGAGGAAAGCATTGCGCGCTCGGCTTGCTTTTCCTTCTGCGGACACCGTCGTCTCTTCCACTAGGCTACACATTTCCGCTTCCTGTTCATATCTACGCGTCGCACTCGTACGCGAGATTTGCAATATGCAAACGTGTGGGTGCCTCCTGAACGTTGAGTCGCTGCGATCGTGTGGGTGTGTGTGAGGACCTTTTCCTCCTGATTAAAATTCATCGCATGCGTACCACCCCGACCAGACCAGACGGGTTGGAATATGGAATTGAAGCAAAACAGCAAGGACATCGACACTTTTAACATGTACCACTCTCGCTCCGTTCGCGTGCGAATTTTTGCTTTCCTTTCCACCACTGCAAACGCTTTTCATTTCGTACTTTCCCGCCGCTGTTGCTTCTCTGCTGCTGAATGCAGCCCGAATGTGTTCATGCTTTTAAAGAAAATATGAACGTAAATCGTTTGTCACGTTTTTCTTCGTCGCAACGCGACATGAAAAGGAAAAAAGCCCCGCATTTGAGCGGCCAAAAATAGCGCATGCATGAGGGGAAGAATAAAAAAAACAGAAAGGTATTTGACATACCTGGATGGTTGTACTTTACATAATTGACTGGTGGGGCTCACCTGACGACAACGTAGTCGAAGAAATTGCGCAAGTTCGACGGGAGCAGCCCACCTTTGGACGGCGGGCGTCGGGGTTTGGAAGCAAATTTGCTGGATCAAAGTAAATCCCCAAAAGAGGAAGACGGGGGCCGAGTAAATCCAACGCCGCCGACGATAACGACAATAAAGACGCACCGGGCGAAGGAGACGGCGCGGCGTGGGTGGGATTCTCGCCGATTTCGCTCCGGTTCGTCCTGCGCGACCATAGTCGAAGATGCGGACGAAATCCTCGCAGCAGACGATTCAAACGAACGAAGAGTCGATTCGGCTGCACGCTTTGTGATGGGATAGCACCGATGTAGAAACATGCGCACACATTGAGAGATAAACATGTAGACGACGAAATTATCCTTGATGTGATAAGATGCAGCACCTTTGTGCTTCGTGTTCGCGTCGTGTTCGCCAACGCGAGCTGCGCGAATTCGCTGTCTTCCCGGTGTAATTTTTGCCTTCAATACAATCTACCTTTTATGTCCCATCGTATTACTCGGATCTATCTTGTCGAATTTTCTTCTTTTCGGTGCATTGTGGGAAATTACTTATTCAATGAGATTAACAAAAGTGGAGCGTTCAAGGAAACTTCTCCGCTTTCATTATACATACTTACTGTGTATTTTTAATGAACTGGTAAAGTTACAAGTTTATAATGAAAATAGTGATTACAAGAATTTGGTGTTAATTAAAATTATCTACGTCCCTTCCTTATGTTATTGTAAAAAAAGGGAGAAAGGAATTATTTTTCTATGTTTGTAACGGATTATGTCCTATCAGTAGAGAATTTTTAGTTGGATCTCTTTTGTAATGGTCGTATACAAATGCGATGAGTGGTTGAGTGTAATTACGCTATCATTATTTTAAGGAAAAATTGTAATTGTAATTGAAAAGCTTTAAAAAATAACTAACAAGATAAACATGCAAAATATTTCTCTTCAAAGTGTTGCTTTATTTGTCAATACAGGGGCATATTTAATCTTCTAATAATGTGTATCGTATATTACCTATTGAAACCAGGATAATCCAGGATGAAGATTTACCGATAATATTGACTATCGTTAAATTTTGATATCCTAAAGAGGATAATAACAAGTTTAAGTTGCTGAACTTCAACGGAAATCAATGAATTGTTTAATTTTAAAATACATTACTGAGTTAATGTGCATAGTAAAAAAGAAATCCATTATTTTCGCAATAGGGGCTTTTAGTTGTGTTTCTGACGTTCAATAAGACTGATCGGGATAGACTTGATGTCATTCGAAAAATAAGATTTCGCATTAAGAATAATGTTATGATAATTTTGTAGTCAGTTTACTCATTGTCAGTTTTGTTTGAGCCCGGATCAAAGATGGACATTCGCAACTAGAAAATACGTTAAATTTTACAGTGTCTCTTCTATAATGGCGAACACCCAAGTCAGACGTTTGATAATGGGTATAATGATTAAGGTATTAATACTGTAACAGATAATTATATGCAATTTGGTTGTTATTTTCCGTTTTGGTCAATTTCACGTTAGATGAAAGATTCTCCACGCACTGAAAGGTCAATTGTCGAAAATATCGTTAAAATCATGGACATTGCAGAGTCTGACCATCATGTAAATCGTTATTTCTATTGCCCAATTACTAATGATTGCACCAAAAACCGTTTGGGATCATTTGAAAGAGCTAGTGGATACCTAAAGAACCAAAATTTGCTACATAATTGCTACATAATTGACCGATTTTTGAAGCAATTGGTGAGCAGTTGAAAATTGTGGCCAACCCAGGATTGTCAAACAAGAAGGATTACTGTTCTTCTATTTTAAAACTTACACGAAATTATATTGTCAACAATTATTTGAAGGAAGCAGTCGCCCACAATCAGAACAAGGGGACATACATTAATAATGACTCCTCAGCATTACGAGGATTTTATGCATCCACCTTGCACCTACTGATTACCATCTCACTCAATGGAAACTAGGACTTTTGTGAGTGAAGCATATGATACATAAAATGATAATAAATTACTAAACAAAAGCAAACCGTTCTAATTTTAGCTTTCACTTTCATGCAAGGGTAATGGATTACTTTCTATTACGTCAAATATAAGTATTTATGCCATTTTATATTGAAACTTTTTATCCTTCGCTGGGTTCATACTAAATGGGTCAAAGTTGAATTAGGCCAGCCGAATAATTTGTAATTGAAATAGAACGAATATATTGCTAATCTGGTAAAAAAAGTCTAGAGTAGTCATGAATTATTTATAATGCCTGAAAATAATTGAAGAGGAGATGGCATTTGACTTACTTTAAATAAAGGCAGGGACATGTTTACCGGAAGTAGTAGCTTGTTTACAGGAGGACAGGATGTTTAAATCTGTTCTTCCCAGTGAGTGTAGTCAATAGGAATTTATACGGTCTTTTCTTTAGATAGGACCTTTGGATTGAAATTGCTGACTTGATCAATCTTTAGTTAAAAGTTATATCAAGGGAATTTTAAAGCTGAGTGAAGAGTGAAGAAGTGATACAATTATTTAACAACTTATTTAAATCTGGGTCAACTTAATCATAATTTTGTAATGTAATATTGTTTAATAATATTTTTAATAACATTTTACATTTGCAATGTGTCATTGTATCACCTGTTTTTTAAGATTTTTTAAACTTACAACATGTACTTTGTGTTGCCTGAAGTCTACGTTCTTAAATGTTGTAAAGATGTCTATCCACTATAAGTTAATTAAAATAAGAGCATCATGGGAAATATTGGAAAGGAATACTTTATCCCTTGTCTGTAAGGAAGTTCGAAAACTATTATTAGATTAATTGAAAGTGGAAAGTAAAAACAACAAAATTTAGGCCAATCTTACGGCATAAATTAAAATTATTATAATTATTTAGTAAAGTAAAAGTAAAGTTTTTGTGTCAAAATAGATTAATTTTTAGCAGGTTACTTTTTAAACTTTCTCTGGTTTAAATTTGAAAACAGCTTTTACTATTGAATTATTTAAATTCAAATAATAAATATTGAATGAAATTGTGGTAGTTTTCCCACTTCATAATAATTGTTACTGTTAACTTTAATGATGAAATGTCAATGGTTGTCCTGATTGGTTACAGTCACAAGCAGTGGCGGATTTAGGTGGTGCGGGGCCCGAGGCGCAATTAGATTTTGGGGCCGTCAATTTCTGTTCCAAGGCGCAAAAAAATTTTGGAGCCCATTTGGGGCCCCCCAAGTCCATCATTTGATGATATACAGGGAAAGAGTTCTGGATTTGGGGGCCCCTTTCCGCTGGGGGCCCCAGGTGCGCGCCTCATGCGCCTGTGCGGAAATCCGCCACTGGTCACAAGGGCTAGTTATGCCCTGAATCCTGAATCCATGAAACAACCATGCATGAAACGCCATTGTTCATTAGTGAAGCTGTGTGGGTTTACACCTAGCGAGTTTCTTATCAGTTCCATTCCGCATCGGGCGAATGTCCATTTGGGGTGGTCCCAATGCACAAAATACTAATCAGTAGATTGCATATCAAAAACGCCCTTTGTCTCTGGGCTTGATAATGGCCGCAATGCGAGTGCATCCATTCGGTCGGGCGTGTTCGATACGGTGATGTATCGCCGGTGTCGTTTAGCGGTCTGATCGACTGATTGGTGGCCA
>JARJDZ010000684.1:0-10144 GCA_030264555.1 Aleochara sp. GC000083
ATGTGTAGGATTTTAAATAATAAACTCGATTAATAATTTCCATTAATTTTGCAGCAAAATATTTGTGCAATTATAAGCAATTTGTAAACGCTCATAGTTATATCATACCCCATATTCGATTTGTTTATTTATTCGCGTATTTATGCAGAATCGAGGACGCCCGAATGACAATGCCTATTAATTGACAATATTTGCGTCATATATATTTTTGCACGTATCGCACGCAGATTAAAATTATATTCGTTTTTATGATTGATAAATCGAGCAACAATATATTGAGCTGCACACAGAGAATTCTCGAATGGGATGTCGAAAATGTTGCGTTTTCAATTTGCAAAAAAAAATGATGATCAGTTCGATGATGGTGTCGATTCGATTGGGAGCACTCGGTGGATTTGTGCGAATTTTCGGTGAAATATTGAATCCAATTAATATCTGCATTGTGCACGCACGTCAAATGCGCACAAAAGATGTGGGAAAATATAAAAATCACAACAACTGCACGCATTAAACTATCGCGAACATTACCAACGAATGCGGTATTAATTTCGTATTAAATATTTGCACGAATTTATCATTTTTATTTATTCAGCCGGTGGACGTAATTTGTTTGCTTTGCAATCCAGCCGGGAATTTTTCGTTCGGACTTATTATTTTATGAAAATAGGTTAATTAAAATTCTAGAGGGCTCGAGTTTGATGAATTAATTTTTGTTGTTCTCTACACTTGAAGCTAAATAATTAATTTTTCTATCTAAAAATATCTTGTAAATAAATATAATTCATTGATTTGATAATGATAAAAATGAGTATGGAAATTTCTAGTATAACCAAAAATCTTTTTTTAATTTTTCATTATAAACCTGATTGGAAAGTTGAATATGAATATATGAAAATACTTTTTATAGTTTTTGAATTGTTCTTCCTGTTCAAAAACTAAAATATTTTAGTGCCAGTAATATCATAATTCTAACTTATCATAAATTTCATGAAATTTCAAAAAAAGAACAAATGAAAAAATGGTACCTAAAAATTTTAGTTTTGGTAAATTTTGGTGGAGGCGCCGGTCAAAAAAAATATTCTTAGGTAAATTTATCAATATTTAAATTTCACTAATATAGAAAATGTAAATTATGAATAAGTCAGTGAAATAATATAATTTATATAACTTCAAAATACAGAATTTACAAAAGGCAAGAGAAAATTCTACTTTTACAAATTTTGTCATAATAAATAACATCAATTTGCTCTTTAGAACATATCGTTATCCTTGGATGATAATTACAAGAAATCCGATGATAATCAGCGTATTTTTAAAATTTCATAAAATGAAAGGTTTTAATTCAAGCGATGATACAATTATTTTGCGATATAAAATTTTGGTGGAGGCGCCGGTCACAAAAAAATTCTGGACGAAATTTATGACAAATTTGATATAATTTTATTGAAATACATTCTTTTTCTTCAAAGACAATACATTGTAAATACATCCCAAATAAATCAGGATAAATAAGTTATTGAAAGTCAATTTTAAGATATCATGGAAAGAAATAAATTTGAAAAAATATATCTGAAAATATGCGATAAAAATGAGTAGGATAATTGAAATATCAATTATATTCAAAAATCTCTTTGACAAATTTATATTATAAGCCTGGATAGAAAATTGGAGATAACAGGATTAAAATACTATGATATGCAAAACTATAGTAATTAAAACAAATAAACCCATGAAAAAATAGAAACAGAATTGTATGTTTGAAATAATAAAAAAATATGCGAATTTCTCTTCATTTCTGGTCCCCCATTTGCGACAGCAAATTAAACGAAAATAAAATACAATAAAGAGCAATGAAAAACCAATAGAGAGAATGGAAATAATAAATAAAACGGGAACAATGATGGCGGCATTAAAATTTGGCGAGCCGCCTCTCACGTGACCCAATTATGATTTATGGCGGCGCGAGCACAATTTCCCCCCAGCGAGCGCCCAATTTCAGCACGATTAACCCTTTCCGAAAGCCGTCGCCGCCTCCGCCGCCGCCGCCGCCGACGACAAAATCGTCGTGCAAAAATACGCGAAATTTCCCGCTTTTCATCGGCCGTCCGCGCAACACTTTCCAGCCCGTCGATCCATCGGACGTGCAGATAACTGCATGCCAATTGAAATCTTCCCGACGATGGGTCCCCGTCCAATGGCTCGGGGGCGGCTCGGATTCGAAGTGATATGATAAATTGTACGCGCCGGAAACGCCGTCGAGATTTATACGTTTTCCGTGCGAATGTACGTCGTTGTTGTTGTTGCTGGTTGTTGGTTGGTGGTCGAGGTTTGGACCCGCGGTTGCTGCGAGGGTCGGGGACGGCAACAACGAGCGCATCGCGAATGCATCGTTGTTTCCACGATTCGCAACATACATGGATCGCTTTTTGGCGATGTGTTATGGCATTCTGGGGTTGGTGCTGGTCTGCGGCGATGGTGGTGGCGATGGGGGGCGGCAGAATGGGCAATGGTTATACTGCAATTGACATTTTCGTTCAACGGTTCAACAACTCGACCACCGCATCCGCATCCACGACGAAATGGACCCGAAAGGACGAGATGCGTTCGTATGAATTCGATGCGATATGCGATACTCGCATCAATTTGCAATTAAATGGCTATTATTTGCTATTATTTTACGGCCATCGTAGTTTTTGCGTGCGTTGTTTGCTTTCGGTACATTTTATTTTATGAAATGTGCAATGTTGGATCGTTTCGTCCAATTAAACATGGTGAAATTGTGTTTGAAATGAAAGTTTTTTCTCAAGTGATACAAAAATCAGGAAGATTTCAAATTGATATTAAAGGCAAACCAGAAATGATATTTCTGATTTCTTTTTACCAATATTTAGAAGATAAATGTACCAATTTACTAATTTGAGATTTTTTAAATTTTCATTAAAAATCAATGCATTACGTCTTATTAAACTTGGCAAAACTTTAATGTAAGTTTTGAGGTCACAAATTCTTAAAATTTTAAATAAGGATAACTGCTAAATCAAAAGAGACAATTATAAAATTATTACTGCGTTGTATAATGAAGAAATTTGTTGATCTATTGATGTAATGCATTATCAAACGAAATTTGAATATAATTTTTAATTATAATTATAATTTGTATTATTTTATACAATTTCTGTGATAACAAAATCAGGATAATTTTAAAGCATTATTACAGACAAACCAAGAAAGTTATTTAAAATTTATTAACACCAGGATTTAGAAGATAAATGTAAAAATTTAATGATCTAACACAATTTAATTTATCCATAAAATATAATACGTAATAGCTTATTGAACTTATTGAACAAATTTGAATGTGATTCATTTTTAAGTTACTGATTTTCAAGTAGTTTAACTAAGAATAACTCCTAATTGAAAAAAGCTAATTAAAATGTAACTAATATATTATATAGTAGAGAAATCTCATTATTTATTGATGTAATTTAAAATCGAATAAATTTTAAATAAGCTTATTGATAGCAAGTTAAAATTTTGTATTTTTTATGGAATTTCTTTTTCACAAAAATCAGGAATATTTCAAATTGATATTAATGGCAAACTAGAAAAGCAATTTAAAATTTGTTAAAACCCACTTTCAGAAGACAAATGCACAATTTTATTGACCTAAGATACTTTAAATTATCTTTGAAGAATAATCCATAATGTCTTGTTGAACATGATCAAAAAAATCTCTAATGTATGAAAACAAAATTGGAACTTTTAAACTATCAAATATTTAAATTAACAAAAAATGATACTTGTAAATTAATGATAAACATATTTATTGAAAAGATCACTATCATTTTTACCCATTTTCTAGCATTTATCATCCAGTATAACAACAGCATAAACTTTGATAACAAATTCCATAATCAATCAATTTTAAGTGGTTATAAATAGCATCAAAATAGTTATCAATCAATATGAAATTTCATAAACAACAACACTCCATTTTTATTACAAAAAAAAGATCTTTGTCGCAAAAAGAAATTTGAATCCAACAATTAATCAATAAAAAAAAACGGATATTATAATGAAATGTTCTTGTTGATGCGATTATATCGCTTAAGAATTCACGGGCTTTAAATAGATCTAAGTTGTCAGGATATTTTGCTGAAAATCGTTGGATGTAAGAAATTACTTCTTGCGCGTGGAAAAATATCCAGTTCTCGTTTTGGATCGCGGTGCGCGGCGCGATTCTGCAGCACAAAGAAGGCGACGAGACGCAGAAGAATCATTAATTTTAATTTATTGCGGCTCATAAATCCATGCCCCAGCCCCAAGCACCACCATTGCAGCAGCCATCACTGTTTGTATTTGTATTCGTGTTTGCTTACTTTCGTCCTGTGTGCCAGCAGCAGCATCAGCAGTTACCATCCATCGAGAGTGCACATGCAATTTTCTTGCAGCTTGCAGCATGCAGTGCAAGCAATATTGCATATTTTTGCGCATGGTTGTTGTGATAATGCGAAAGAGGGTCGAGGAAAATGTACTTGAAAGTAACCAATTATATGAAATTTCCTGTAGTATGTATAACGTTTTATACGAATTAGCTCGAGGGTTCAAAGAAAATTGAAGATTCAATGAGCAAAATAGCAAATAGTTATATGCAAATAATGAAAAATTTTTGATTTCCAAGTTTGAGCATTTCCCGAACCAAGAATGAACGACAATTGTAGGTGTTTTTATTTTCTTTTGAAAGATAATAAAAATGACGTTTGAATCAGCAAAATCCATCAAGAAGATCTAAAGACATGATTTTTTGCAAAATTTTGTGTTATTTTTTATTGTAGTTTTTGTTTTTTTAACTTACTTTCCGCTTCTCTCAAAGATGAAATGGTATCATGTTATACATTTTTGGAAAGTGTTCATCGTGATCTATAATCCAATAAAATTTCGTCCCATCAGCTAAATTGTTTAAAACTAGGGGCGATTGAAATTGCAAAAAATGACAATGTTGTATTTTTAGAATTCCCAATTTTCAGATCAGATATTTTCTGAACCGGAATCGAATTAGGACTATAACTATTATTATTTATATTTAAAAATGAGCAAATTGCCGTTTCAATCATTCAAATCTATCCAGTAGTTCCAAAGATATGAATTTTTGCAAACTTTTGTGTAATTTTTAAAAGTCTTTTTTGTTTACTTTAAAACATAGTTTCTGTTGTTCTCATGTTATACATTATTGCAAAGTGTTCATTATGGTCTATGATCTGGTATAATTTTGTTCCAATCACCTAAACAGTTTAGAAACTACGGGCGTTTGGAATTGCAAAAAAGTTAAATTTTGAAGTCCCAATTTTCAATTTGGATATTTTCAAAACCGGAACCGAGCACTGACTATGACAATTATTATTTACTTCGTAAAAAACGAAAAATGCCGTTTAATCAAGGCGGAAAGATCCTAGTCCTTTTTAAGCGATTTTAAAGGGATTATTTTAATCAAATTTTGGCGGAGGCGCCGGTCAAAAATATTAAAATTGTAATATTTTATTATTACAGTAGAAAATTTAAACTTTTGACAGGAAATTATGATCTGGGATTATCAATGAAGATATTTTATGTGATGTTATTGAAAACACTGACATATTTATGGTTGTTTAAATTGAATTTAATTTTGGCGGAGGCGCCGGACCCAAAGTACAATATAATCTTTTTTTGTCGGAGATAATTAATTTCTTAATCAATTACCATTGTCATTGACAGTTTTCAGTTCAGTGTAAAATGACGGAATATTAAATGATGTCGTTTAAAGTTTTTGCAAACTTAAAGAATTTCACGAAAAAATTTTGGTTATCAAATTTGGATATTCAGTCACGATTTGAAATTGAATTTTCAACTACTATACAAATCTGGATTTTCCAACTTCCTCATAGGACAAATACCATATTTTAAACTCTTTTTTCCAGAGTTCCTCAACAAGAAATGAATTGCAATAAAAATTTGCCCATCTTATTAGTTTCTCCTTCATTTGCGGTCCACTTTGGTGCACTCGCCGCAAATCGACTCGGGCACAAATGGTTCATGCGGGAGAAGAGAGATGAATATCCTAATGAAATTATAAACATTTTTAATTTCGTCGTTTTTTTCCCTCTCTTCCCTCTTCCCTCTTGTCTGCCATCGAGACATCTGTGTGCATGGCGGAAAAAGAGGAGACGAACGAACGCACGCGCGTGCACGTCCCGGTTCCTGGTATGTTGGTCGGTCGGTCGGTCGAGTATGCTGGGAACACACAGGAAATTAATTAATTTCCCTCAATTACTTGCCCTTCTCGTTCGTGCGCTCTTTATCCCCCCATTGCACGACACAGCCGTATGCAAGTAAAACGTTTTGTTTTGCTGGGCATGATATGCACACGCCGGCCGAACATTTACGCGGACGATTTGTACGCACGACTATTCTTGACATTTTTCGGATATTTTTCAGATAATATTAAGGGCGAGAAAGGGCGGGGCGGGATGCGCGCGGAAGAGATGGAGTAATTTCATTCGCGCGATGAATAAATTTACGTTGGGAATTTAATAAATCCTCTGACAGGCTATTAAAATGTCCTTAAGATGGTTTATGTCAACGGGGGGCGGCGAAAAATGAGATTATTTTAGATTTTTTTCAGTGTTTTCCAAAGCCATCTATTATTTTCTCTTTTAATTTTTACCATATAAACGAGAAGTTTATTTTAGAGATTCGATTTTGCAACATATTTTCAACTTCAAGTTACTCAAAAATCCTGAAGGATAATTATCATGTGTTATATGTCATTTTTGAGAGAATTTAATAAGGAATAGTTGGGCTTAATTTCATTTATGGAAACCAAATCATTACAACCAAATTATCATCATAAATGTGATTGCTAATGCTACATGTTTACAAATGAAAAATTTTCAAGTAAAGTTCCAATTTTAAAAGCCAAAGACTCATATTTCTTATATTGCAATTAAAGTAAACTATACATCATTTAAAAGGAAATTTCATTATGTATTTAAATGTACTAAATAAGGACAAATCAGAAAATTCGTTTAAAAACAGTTACCAATAAACTTTCAATTAGACAATTAGAAATTGGGACAGAATTTTTTTGTTTATCAAGTTTAAGCATTTTCAAGTTGAATTTCCCAATGGAAAATTTAACCAAGTTTCAGATCATTTGAAAGAGAATTTAATTATCTATTTAAATATTCTAAATTTAAGCTGATCACTAAATTCTTTGAATAACAGTTGCTAATAAACTTACAATTATACAATTAGAAATTTTAACAGAATTTTTTGGTTTTTAGGTTTAAGCATTCACAAATTGAATTTTCCAAAGGAAAATTTAACCAAGTTTCAGATTATTTGAAAGATAATTTAATTGTCTATGTAAATGTATTAAATTTGAGATGATCAGTAAAATTGTTTAAAAACAGATGCCTATAAATTTTCAATTAGACAAATATAAATTTGGACACAAATTTTTGTTTCTCAAGTTTAATCATTTTCCAATTGAATTTTCCAAAGGAAAATTTAACCAAGTTATAGATCCATTATAAGATAATTTAATTATCTATTTAAATATGCTAAATTTCAGATGATCAGTAAATTTGTTTAAAAACAGATGCCATTAAACTTACAATTAGACAATTAAAAGTTTTTACAGAATTTTTTTGTTTCTGAAGTTTAAGTATTTTCAAATCAAATTTCCCACAGGAAAATTTAACCAAGTTATAGATCATTTGAAAGATAATTTAATTAAGAATAATATGATCTACTTTTTATTTCCATGAGTGAAATAGTTTCAAAACGAGAGCCAAAAAACTAAATTAATGCAAATTCCAATAGGAAATTTTTACTCTAATATTTCTCGAATTTAGCCATTATTTTGCTATTTATGTTTAAAGTAATGGTAAATTTATAAAAAAAATCAATGTAAAACGATGGACAATAATTCATAAGCAGCAGTTTTTCTTGAGATAAAACATAAGAACTTTGTAAAATCACTTTTAGAAAAATTGTGAAACTTCATAATTTTCAAAATGAAATTTAAGTATTTCCTTTCAGAATATCTGAAATAATTTGATATCATACAAAAGTGTATTATAAAATCTATAAATCGATCAGTAAATTTCCAAAATAATATCGGAAATTTTGAAGTTATAACTCAAAATATTTTAGTCAGAACATTAATTACAAAATAAAGAATCCCAAAATTTAAACTTTTTCAAATGCGTTTTTGTATCATTTCCCAGAAGCCTGATATATCATGAAATAGATCAATGAAAAGGAAATTTAATCACCTACAAAACGAATTGAATATCACATCTGTAAAGAAAACCTCTTGGATGTAATAAGGAAAAATCTAAATGTGTTCCGTATTTATCAAAGTTAATGACATAAAAGCATGTTGTTTGTTGTTATGGGAACCATAATAAATTTTAATTTCAATTTCTATAAACCAGCCCAGAGTATATCACAGTAGTAGACAATTAATTGGGGTTTATAACCAATAAATAAAGCGTTGTTTGCATAAAATAATTTAATGGCGAAATTTTAATCAGCACAACTCGACGTCACTCTTTTTGCACACGCAAATAAAACCCACGATAATGGACAACACATTTGGGACTCACCTAGACTGGTAACGAACATAAAAGACGCTAAGACCAATTGTATCCATATTAGGGTTATTAAAGTTGGCATTCGTTTCATGTCGTCGATGCTTTCATGTCTGTTTAGTCACTAGTGATTAGATGTGATTATATTAACCGACTACACTGACAAAATCTGTGAGTTTATTCGAGAATTACAGCGGAACCAAACGCATGTTGAAACGTGCACGCATTCACTGACCGAACAACACGAGTTTGTTTATACGTTGTTTTTTCATAGCCTACTATTTTGAGATTTCTCGGAGTTTTGCGCAACGTTCAAAAAGTGGGGAGACTCGCTTACTTGATTCTCTTATTGAATCCACTCCCGTTTTTGTTTCGCCTTCTTGTTTTTTTTTTTTTCTTGTTTCTGGCCCTACATTGAACTTTGCGACTTGGCATTCATCTCCGAGGGCGAAAAAAGGTTGCTTCGATGGGAGCCAACTTCTTGGAGTGCAAATATCAAGTGCAACGATCGATTCGGCTCAAAGTTTCATCCATGGATTTCGGGCACTCGCGAGAATTTCACATGCTTGTTTACGAGGGCGTGAAGATGCGATGGCAAGAACACGCGCGGAGGCGGCGAAGAAACTCGGGGGCGGCAGACGACCGAGTGATGTGATGCCGATGCGTGCTGATGGCGGACTGACGATTCTTCGACTGTGCGTCCCTTTCGCTGATAGCGACGGCGGCGGCGGCGGTGGTGGCGTCGCGACGCGTTGGGGAAGATTGGGGGCGGTCGGGGAAGAGGGTCGTGTGCGCACCCCCGTAGAAGATGCGCGATGCGCCCGCTGGAGCAGCATCCGCCACCGACGCCGACGACGACGACGATTCATTTCAGCGTCGCCGTTCGTTTCGTTTGGGGTTTCGCACGATCCCTCTTTTGTCCCGGACGAAATGGGGGAATAGGGGTACCGCGCCCGCCCCCGCAGAGGTTCGACGATTTTATTGAATCCATACATGGGCATATGCCCACTCGGTTAAATACACAAAGAACGAATCAAAACATGCTCGAAAACATTCGTCATTCACTCAATTAAAAAATAATAAATATGTTTTTGCAGAAATAACCACTCGATGTTTAAGAGTAAATAATTCGGGGCTTTTAAGAGGTTATTGTTGGGGGTTGTGTACCAGTTGAAAGAGCTGTTAATTAGCTGTTTTGAGAAAGTTTGTGTGATTTTATTCAACAATTAGTTTTGAAGTTTAAATGTCAAACAGTTTTCGTGAAATTTCATGGTAAAGAAACGAAAATTAAATTAACATTTTTGAAAACCAATAATGAGTTTTCTCGTGAAAATTTTTGCTTGCATAATATTGTGAATGAAAGAGAATTTAATTAGCTATCAAGAAATGCAAAGTATACTTTTATAACTTTAATAGTTTTTAAGTTACAAGTAAAAATAATAGCTAGAGATCAAATCAAAAACTTTTGTTGGAATTTCGATATGAATTCAAACACCAAAAAGTCTTATTTC